>MU717904.1:18647-41447 GCA_026770625.1 Nicotiana glauca
GTGCATTGGGAAGGGGAGAAGTGCATTGGAAATAGTGGCTATAATTTATCAATAGATTAGGCCTAAAGGCTATTTCGGATCCATGGAAGAAAATATGGGCTAATTAAATTTTCAAGGACAATAGAAGGTCATTTTCTCAACCAAATAGACCAAATTGACGGGATTCAGCTCAAGTGCTTGATGGGCTCGGACAACTAGGATATGGGCCTAAATAGCTAGCTAAAAAAGGGTTTTTTTTTCATCTATACCCGATTTTAGAATCACAATTGAACCTATATTCACTTTGCAAAAAAAAATGCAAGTCTACCCACTTTACGATCAACTTCAGACTTATCGAGTTTGAAGTTTTAAAAAAAAAATAGTCTGATGTGCATTGGGAAGGGGAGAAGTGCATTGGAAATAGTGGCTATAATTTATCTATAGATTAGGCCTAAAGGCTATTTCGGATCCATGGAAGAAAATATGGGCTAATTAAATTTTCAAGGACAATAGAGGGTCATTTTCTCAACCAAATAGACCAAATTGACGGGATTCAGCTCAAGTGCTTGATGGGCTCGGACAACTAGGATATAGGCCTAAATAGCTAGCTAAAAAAGGGTTTTTTTTCATCTATACTCGATTTTAGAATCACAATTGAACCTATATTCACTTTACAAAAAAAATTACAAGTCTACCCACTTTACGATCAACTTCAGACTTATCGAGTTTGAAGTTTTAAAAAAAAATAGTCTGAAGTGAAAAAATTACATTTCAGATGCACTTAAGGCCAAATACGTCTGAAGTGCAACCAATGGTTTCATGCACTTAAGGCCAATAAGTTTGAAGTGGAGCTGTCAATATGGGCTTGGCACGTTGGGCTAGCCCAGCCCAACCCGTAATTTAATAGGACTGGGCTAGAATATTTGGAGCCATTTAAAAATGAGGCTTTTAAGCCCGACCCTAGTAAGCCCGTGGCCCATGAGGCTGGGCTGGGCCGGCCTGTGGGCCTAATAAAAATAAGTATTTAAAATATATAAAATATAAAAAGTATATGATACAAAACTAACAAGAAGAGTATCCCAAGCTTAAAGTTTATTAAGCTCGTCATATTAAAAGATCAAAGTCTTAAAATATTATTAGTTTTAAAAATTTAATTATTACTAATATTTAACTAATTAATATTGCATACGAATTGTACATGCAGATGAAAGTGAAGATGTTAAGACAATCTTCTCATAAGCGGATTCAAATGTGTTTGATGAAGATTATGTGTTGGATATCCCATAAGCGTATGAACGTTCTCTTGAATAGTTTGATTTGATTTTTGACTTTTAATGAATAAAATATAGTCTTGTCTTTTACTTTTTTAGTATTTATTGTGATATATTGGAACGATATAAAAGTTATTAAGTTTTATAAAAAATTTCCAATAATTTTTTTTAACTTTTAAATAATTATCTTTTTTTAGGTTAAATTTTAAAGAAAAAATATAAAATTATATTTTAAAAAATAATGGGTCGGCCCGTGGGGGGCTCACATCCCATATAGGGTGGGGTGAGCTGACCACTATAAGGCCCATCAAAATGGTGGCTAGCCCAGCCCAGCTCGTCAATTGCTAAAGTCGACTTGGGCTGGGCTGGGGTAGCCTAGCCCCGCCCATATTGACAGCTCTAGTTTGAAGTAAAAATTTGTACTTCAAATTCACTTAAGGCCAAAAGTTTGAAGTGCAACAAACGTTTCCTACACTTAAGTCCAATAAGTCTGAAATAAAAATTTGCACTTCAAATGCACTTAAGGCCAAATTGGTGTGAAGAGCAACAAATGGTTTTATGCACTTAAGGCCAATAAGTCTAAAGTGAAAAATTGCACTTCAAATGCACTTAAGGCCAAAAGGTCTGAAATGCAATAAATATTTCCTACATTTAAGTCCAATAAGTCTGAAGTAAAAATTTGCACTTCAGATGCACTTAAGGCCAAATAGGTCCGAAGCGCAACAAATGATTACATGCATTTAAGGCCAATAAGTCTGAAGTGAAAAATTGCACTTCAGATGCACTTAAAGCCAAAAGGTCTGAAGTGCAACAAACGTTTTCCTACACTTAAGGCAAATAAGTCTGAAGTGAAAAATTGCACTTAATATGCACTTAAGGACAAAAGGTCTGAAGTGCAACCAACGTTTTCGGGAACTTAAGGCCATATAGGCCTAAAGTGCAAATTGCACAAAAACAAAAATTTATTCTTCAAATTTTAACAATCCAATATATGATTTATTACTTAAATCTACTCCAATGAGCTCAAATTTGAAACGTAGCCTCCAAATATCATCAAGAACAAACTCCAATCATCAATTAAGATATAGGTTAAATGGGGGCAACCAAATAGAGTGCCCATGCAATTTACCCCTAAAAAAAGAAGAAAGATAATATCAAATCTAGGTTGAAGTATGTCTTAGGTTTAGTTTGTGCTGAGGATTAAAGCAATGATGCTAAGTAAAATATGGCACTGAACTTTAAGAAAAAGAAAAGTAAAAGAAACATTATAAAAATAGAGTGAAAATTATGACATTTGATTTGAATCTTATTTAAAAGGGAACAAAATCGACGTTTTGTTTTCAACCTGATAATAAAAATAACGAACAACATTGTTTAAAACCATACGAAAGTATTTTTTTTGTAATGAAGATATTTATTCCGCCCTGTTTAAATGTTATTATAAATTGGTCTTTTCTAGGACACAAAGCTTCTAGCTTGTCCAGTTCAAAAGTAGAAACAACAAAAGGGGACAGGGAGAAGTACAATATAGGATTTCCAAAAAAGTTCGAGTTGCTTCCATTTTTTGTCATAGCATCAGCCACTCCATTTGCTTCTCTGAAGACGTGAGTGACATGTGGCTCTCCTGCTCTAGTAAGCATCCATCTGCAATCAGTGATCAAGTTTTAATACAGACCATTATCGTTAGTAAGCATGTTAACTAGAGCACTGCAGTCTGTTTCAACCATTAATCGCCTAATGTTTTGTTGTATAGCTATTTTTAGACCCTGAATAAGAGCGAGGCCTTCCATGTCTACGCTGATAGCGTGAGGGATGGATATGTTAAAGCTTATAATCCAGTTACTATCGCAATCTCTAATAACCCCTCCAATGCCACCCCTCCCGGGGTTACCTAAGCTAGAGACATCTATGTTTAGTTTAAAAGTTCCCCGTTCAGGAGGCTTCCATTTTATGTAGATGGTAGTCGTGGGGTTGGGACTCTGGATAGACTCTGTTAACAATTTAAACTCCGTTGCACTTTTAACAATATTTTTTAAGGAGGGGGAATTTATTATTGTTAAAAATGAATTATTCCTATGAATACAAATATGCCAAAGAGTAAAGAGCAGGATATCTGCCTTAGTTAAGTATCTGTTGTAAGAGGATTTTGTGTGACAAAGAGGTTTTAACAAGTTATGCATAGTGAGCTCGTTGTGTGGCTGATCCAGATATTTGTAAAAACTTTCCAGTTGATCCCTAATAAGTTTTGAGTGTAGGCAGTTGAAGAACATATGATCCATGTCTTCTTCTTCGTTTTGGCAGATATTACAAGTACTGGAGTTAATGATTTTTCCATTGTATAGCATTTTGGAGGTGGGTAACCTAATGTGGACTACTGCCCATAAGAAAGTCTTAATTTTATTTAGGGTGTCTAGCTTCCACAGCCAAGAAAAGTCTATCCAGTTTCCTTCTTCTTTCGATTGGTTTTTAACAATTTTGTAGGCAGCGTTCGTAGTGAATGCTCCATTAGGTCCCTATTCCCAAGTAAATTTGTCGACTGCCAGTTCACTTTGTTTTACATACGTACTAAAAAAGATTTCTTAATTGTTTCTGGTAGCTCAAAAGAGAGGGTATTGATGTTGAAAGAACCCTCCTCGAGAATGGAGCTTAGGTGGAGGTTTATTTCATTGAGGGGTAGGGGTTCCTGAATGAGGGATCGAAGGGGACCTGAGTCTATGATCCAGTCATCATGCCAAAGGTTAATAGATTCCCTATTACCTACTTCCCAATGGATGCCTGTTTCGTAGATTTTGCCTCCAATACAGATATTTTTTCAGGTGTGGGATCCTCCTTTTTTCTCTATGTCTTTCCACCTGGAGGAGTCTGTATTGGTGTTATATATGCTCTGTAAGAATTTTACCCATAGAGATTATTTTTTCTTGCATATCTCCATGCCAGGGTTGCATTAAAAGATTGGTTCTTCCATTTGGTTTTATATAGCCCTAGGCCTCCTTCCTTCTTCTCCCTAGTTACTATGTTTCGATTGATGAGGTGACACTTTCTTTTTACATATGTACTCCCCCACAGGAAGTTTCTTTGGATGGTGTCAATAGTTTTAAGGGTAGCTTTTAGGAAGCTGTAAATTTGCATGACATGGTTAGGAATTGCTGCAAGAGTGGACTTTATTAGGGTAGTTCTTCCTGCTATGGTTAGGAGATTTACTTTCCATCCTTGTAGTCTATTGTTAAGGCTATCAATAATAGATTGGAAATCTTTTTTGGATGGGTTTGAGTTTAGGATTGGAAATCCCACATATTTCCCTATTTCCTTTGAGGGTTTCATGGACAAGCATTGGTTGATGCCTTCCTTGTTTTTGGAGGGGGAATTTTTGGAAAATATAATTTTTTAATTTTTGAAAATTAATAGATTGGCCCGAATAGTTACAGAATTTATTGAGGGTGTCTATTATTAAATTACAGTTTTTTTTTGTTGGATTCAACCATCAGGATCAGATTGTCTGCAAAGAACAGGTGAAACAGTTGTGGTCCTTTCTTAGACATTTTTATGGGGGTCCATCTGCAGCAGTCAATTTCATGGTGTATAAGCCTAGATAACATTTTCATGCAAATTATGAATAGATATGGGGATAGGGGATCTCCTTTCCTAATCCCCCTTGTGGGTCTAAAAAAGTCCGTGCTAGACCCATTTATCAGGATTGAGGTTGAGGTGGTGGAAATACAGGATATTATTAGGTCTACCAAATCTTTGGGGAAATTTAAAGATATCAGCGAGAACCTTACGAAAGATCATTCTATTTTCTCGAAGGTTTTTTCCAGATCTATTTTAATTAACATTTTCCCCTTTTTTCCCTTTTGTTCAGTTGAAGTAGGACATTACTTCGTTTATAATAATAGCATTATCCAAGGCTCTTCTTCCTTTTAGGAAGCTAGTTTGTGTGGGATGTATGACCTTTGGGAGTAGTGGTTTGATTCTATTAACTAAAATCTTTGTAATGATTTTGTAAGCAGTGTTGCAGAGGCTTATAGGTTTAAATTATTTTATTATTTTCGGATTCTTACATTTTGGAATTAAAAAGATGTATATTTTGTTCATTTCCTTAGTCATTGTTTTATTTCGAAATGTATCCTTGCAAAAGCTTATTAAGGCATTTTTTTGTTTCATTCCAGAACTTTTGGTAGAGAAAACGGTGAAGACCATCCGGACCTAGCGCTTTATATGGTTTAAAGGAGAATACCGCCTGTTTAATTTCCTGTAAATCAGGTTCTAAGCTTACGGCAGGGTGGTCCATACTATTAAGAGTAGCATAGTGGGACATTGGCGTTGATAGATTGGGGAAGAGACATGGCTTGTAGTGAAGAGATTTTTAAAGAATTCAGTAATTAAAGGAGTGATCTCCTTTTTGTCGTAGAACCAATTACCTCCCTTATCTCTTAGGCTAAGGAGTCTACTTTTTCTTCTATACTGCATTGTGGTAATGTGAAAGAATTTTATATTTGCGTCTCCCTCATTTAGCCATTGTACTCTTGACTTGAGTTTCCAGAATCCCTCTTCTAATTTTAGAAGTCCATTGAGGTCTTCTGTTAGGGATGATTCTAGGTCTCATAGAAATTGGCTAGTAGAATATTTAGGGGATTTTTGTATCCCGTTGAGCCGAGCCAGAGTGACATTTTTTATGGAAGATGTTCCCGAAGGTATTATGTTCCAGTCTTTTACTTCTTTTGTGAAGTTTTCAATAGCCGTTAGAAGAGAGTTATGGATGTTACAATTTGCTTCTATTAAATGTTTAAAGGAGGGGTGGAATAGCCACATTGATTCTATTCTAAAGACTTTATTTTCACGAGGAATAGTTCTTTTTAAGTCAAGTTTCATAGGGCAATGATCCGAGTAAACCCTGGTTAGATGGGTTACTTGCGCTTCAGGGTATATATTAATCCATTTTGTATTGGCCAAGTATCTATCTAACCTATCCATTATTAAAAACTTAGATTTTTTACTTTTATTTGACCGGGTGTGCTTCGGACCCTTAAAACCTAGGTCTAGGAGTCCACAGTAGTCAATACAGTTTATAAATCTGGAAACCCTATTTTTGTTGACTGGCAACCCGCCAAATTTTTCATTAGCCCTTGTCACTTCATTAAAGTCCCCCGTGATTAACTAGGGACCCTTAAAGGAATTTGCTACTGTTTTTAGGTTATTCCATTGGATATTTTTTTCCTCTAATAAACAGCTAGCATAAATAATGGATAAAAGTCATTGGTGTAGAGAATCTTTTACCTTTACCATGGCGTGGATTTCCTAGTCCGTGCTAGCAACTTGATCCACTCTTACCTCTGCTTCATTCCACATCATAACCATTCCACCTAAGTTGCCCTGGGCTGCGGCTTGGGTCATTTTTGTGAATCCAAAGTCCTCCATTATAGCTTGATGATCCGCTAACTTTGTTTCCAGTAAGGCCTCCAGAAAGGATTGTAGTCTAACATTGATCTAAATATCCTCCTGAACTCCTCATTACCTGCTCCCCTGCAATTCCAGATTATGACGCTCATCAACCTATTTGGGATTTGGGATGTCTCCACCTGTGCCTACCTTGGGGTTTCCTGGTGTGGACTCCCCCATGCCTTGTTGTCTTGATTCATCCGGTGATGCTTGTACAATGTTGGGATTATCACTGCCCCGTACTTGTAAATTCCTGGTGGGCTTTGAAGAATTCTTATATTGATCGAGAATTTCCTCAAGTCATGCGGGAAGCGTAAGATGTATCTTTTTTCTCTTTTTTCCTTGAACACTGGCATCTTTGGGTCCCTTATCACGTCGTACTCCACTCGTCTTGATGTCAATGATCCTTTCTCATCTTCCCCCTTGAGCATTTGTAGGGGGACTGTTTGGTAACGCTACTGTAGTTAGGGCTTGGGCTGTTGCTGTTTGAGTTTGGTTTGTGTTTAACGTCGGATTGCTGGGATTGTTTGCATTGTGTGCTGTCTGGTGATGCTGGAAGTGTGCTTGGATTGAGGGGATAGTTTCTTGGAATAATGGTAGTAGCATGCTCAGCCCTATAGATGCTGAAGGGTATGGTCTTGGTTGTCTGCTCCAAGGTGATGGATGAATCCCCAAGGTGGGGTGATTGAGAGGGGCATTTGGTTGTTAAACATGGCCAACCAGGGTGGTTTGTAACATTGTCCAGCCCTATCCTCAACCCCTCCAGTCACTATTTGAGCAAGGAAGCTCGGATTCTCTAGTTGGATCGTGATATCTTGCCCCTCCAACTGGAGATTCATGTTGAGGGAGAAGACTGTCAGCCCATACTACAGCCATGACTGTGGAGCATGGTTCATTGGTAATGGTGGTTTCGTGTAGATTATTGGCTCGGATGGGTTCATGGGTGGGTATGGTGCATGGTGAGGTGTTCATGGGTGGTTTCTCATGTTCCTGTTGTATTTGCATTGGTAACTTGTGTGGTGGAATCTGGCCATGGTTCTGCTAGTTGGTTTTAGGTAGAATGGGAGTTGAATGTTTGGATGATGAGAGCTTGTTTGAGTTAGTAGATAAATAGTTCAACTTGTTATACATGGGGGTGATGTACGTGTTTGATGGGATAATATTGCCAGCTTTTTGGTTTGAGAGGATTTTTTTCAATGGTTTTTGCTGGGGTGATTTGTGACAGGAGATCATTTGAGGTGATGTCTTCTTTTTTGGAGGTGTGAAGCCTAGTCTTAGGATGATTGTAATCACCAATTAATGTTGATCGGGCTTTGCCTAACATTGGTTTTTGTTCTATGTCCATCGTGTTGTCCTTTGTTGTTAGGCTTAGTAATGTGTCTTCAGCTTTTGGTATTGTTTCCTAGTTAATAGGTAGTTGCCCGTTGGGTATAGTAGTAGGTTTTATCTCCTTTTTTGTTATAGGTTCTGTGGGTTCTAGGGTAGTGAATTAGGGCATTAATTGTGACGTGGAGAGGTTTGATAAAGGAAGGGATGGTTGGTTATCCAGTTTGATTTTGAGCCGGGGTGCTGCTGGGTTGGTGTAGCATCTAGGGTTGCTTATAGTTTTAGGGTCCTTGTTGATGGGAATGTAGCTAGGGTTGTCTAGTGATTGTGTATTGTTGTCTGAGTTGTGGTTTTGGCTAGGGTATGGGTTGTTATCCGCTAGGTTTAGTAGGTCGTTTGTTTTGGTCGTATGAGTCTGTCATTGACTTTGTAAGCTTTCAGTTTGTACACCTTCATTTTTGGTTCTTGCATTACCTTTTGGCCCAGTAATGTTCAAAACAGAAGCATCATTTAGGTTAGCATTAGGCAGTGTTCTTTTTGTTGCTTTTTTATGTGTCACTATTGTCCAATGGTCTATTTCTTTGGTTAGGGTATCAACCTCCATGTTCATGCCATTGTTAGTATCAGGTTTTGGTTTTGAAGTAGATGAAGCATGAGGGCAATTGTTTGAATTGTGTCCTAGTCGTACACATAACTCGCACAAAAGATTGAATCCTTCGTAGGCTATTTTTTGATAGTGATTTCCTATTATGATGTGTGTTTTAAGGGGTTTCTCAATGGGTGTTAGAATGCATAACCTTGCATATTTGCCTCTAGTGGTTGAAGTGGTGCACGCATCGATCCTAAGAAGTTTCCCTAATTTGTTTCCTACTTTATGAAGAATATCATAGTCGTAGAACTCCATTGGGAGCTCTAGTAATCTAGCCCAGACAGCTGAGATGGTCAGTGATGTTGTTGAGGCTATGAACCTGGGCTCCCATTTCCTTACAGTGAGGAATTGATTTCCGATGAACCAAGGCCTCCGTATAATGCTTTGTCGTAGTTTACCTGTCTAGTGAATTTTATGAGGTAATAATCGTATCCAAGGTCAATCAGTGATAAGTGCTCCGTAGGTCTCCATATGGCATGTATTTTTTGTTGTAGGAATTGGTAAGTTACTCGTCTGCCGAATATTTTTATTATTAGAGTATTTTCCCAATTTTTGTATATTCGTTCCTTATCCTCCGAGGTTATGGGTGTGAGCACGTGATTTTTGCCTCACATGAATTACTCCCACAAAATCAAACAAAAATTTTCTGTTTTTATTGTGTGCAATTTGGTGAATTTTCGTGATATTTTTTGTTATTATTTGCATTTGTCTGTACCTGTGTATTTGTTAAATTAATAAAAAATACAAAAATATGTTGCAATTTATTTATGATTTACTTTTACAATTCTTGAGTTAAGCAGTAAATTATTTATTTTACAAAAAATGAAAAAATCACAAAGAATAACGTACTTTGCATTTCAAGTGTTTAATGTCAAAATTGTGTAATTTTCTTTTAACTTGGTATTTAATTATTTGTGATAATTATTATTTAGAGTTAATTAGTATTGTGATAGGTTAATTTGGTTTTATAATTTTATTTAGGATTATTAGTATTAATTTTGAAAAAATAATTTGAAAAAAAAATAGGAAAGAGTTAAATAGAAGAGAAGGAGATTGGAATTTTGGGCCAATTTCCAAGCCCAAAATGAATTTCACCTTGAAATCCATCAAGTCCAGCCCAAAACCAACTCCAACCCAATCCGTCTCCAGCCATGAACAAAACGACACCGTTTCAGTCATTTTAATCTGAGCTGTTAAATCTCGCTCATCCAACTGCCTAAAACACGCGTCATGACCTGTTACCCAGCCTCGACCCGTTCCATCAGAGACTAATCTGGTCTCAATAGTGTCTAAACGACACCATTTTATTAAGTGGATTGATCTAAACCGTTGATCTTATTTGATCGAACGGCCTGGATTCAATCCCTATGCTAGTATATAATGGTCGAAATGAACCCAGCCCCCCCTTAGACCCCCCCTTTCACTCGTCTCTCTTAGGTTCAGAGGCCAAACACATGTACCACCTCACACCACCGTCTGCCGCCTGCCGGGAATCGTTCACGGCGGCGGACGAACTCCAATGGCCTCCACCTTAACACCAAATGTTCTTGTCAACGTCCTCTTCCCGAATATCCAAACCCTTTCCTTCGAATCACAGTCGATTCTGTCGAATATCTATTTGAATCGAAGAACCCTAGCGCCACCACAAGATTCCCCGGTGGCGGCGCCATCTCCAAATTGTCCCAAATTTACACCCTAGAATCTCCGTGGTTCCCCCCTTCCCCAATCTCTGATTATCTCCCTTCGAATCATCCTGGAACCCCTCGAATATTAGATCAAAGATCCAACCCTAAAAACCCCAAAAATCCAAGTCAAAATTTTGCAGGTGATTTCGGTCGAATGTGATGTTAATCGTTTGTTCTCTATGAGAACATACGATTAATATCAAATGTGACCAGAAATCCGAAGGTTTAAAGCTTCAAGTCCCGTTTCTTCACAGTCCGAGATATTCATTAGGTATTCTACTTCACTCTTCTTTTATTTTATTTTTTTTATTTTTTTTAATTTTATTCTTCTTCTACTCCTTTCTTTTTAGTTTTATAACAAGTGTTCGTTTGGTCAATGTATGCTATTATTTGTCTCTTTTTCTTTTAAATTAAAAGATTGATTGTTTATTTTATTTAGTTCACTTTGATTGTTATTTTACCTTGCATCATCATCTGTTTCACCATTTTTCTTTAAGTCTTTTGTTTCACCAGTTTTATAATTGTTCTTGTTATACATGTTAGTTTTATGTAATTAGTATTAATAATCTGTTAATAAGTTAGTTTAAACTTCATTAAAGCTCTTAGTTGCATTACGGGGAATTAGTCAAAATAGTTGCCCGAATTAATTCTGTTTCTGGTTGATTCTTGTCAATTCAGAATTTGGTTGATTGTGTTTTAGTTTTATAGTATGTACCTGTAGGTCCTGTTTTGGGGTTTGGATTTGAATTGGCTAACTTGACCCATGTTTTGGTCGGTTTTCATGAATTTAAATAATAGGGGAGTAAAAGAGTAATCAAGGTTTGTTTAATGAAAGTAATCAAGTAGGGGGCTTCTAATAAGTTTAAAGGGTAATCAACAAGCTTAGGGATTAATAATTAATAAAGGCTGCTAACAATGGCTAGGGGGCACAATAGATATATTAGTTAATAAGCACTAAGTTAGTGGGATTGTAAAAGTTAAAAGAAAATTAATAGTGGAGGCTACACTTTCTGATTTTAAGGCCTGAAAATCTGGATAAAAAGGGATTTAAAAAACTTATAAGAGAAGACAGAGAGTTTAATAGGGCTGGACAGTTTTAGTATTCTGAAAATTGAGAGAACACAGGAAGTATTCTGAAGTCAATAGACTATAGTCTGAAAATTAAGAGCTGAAGAAATCAAAGTTTAAAGCTAAGTGAGAGATAGAGAGGATCCTGGTAATTCAGTAGTGGGGGTTTCAGGAATTCATGTGTTGATTTCTGAGTCTCAATTTGGTTTACTCAAGTTGCTTTGGGCGTTTACTGATGCTGCTCATCTAAAATCAATTCCTGGGTTGCTTGATATCATTTTTGGGCTTAAAACTGGTCTGATTGCTGCTACCTGTTGTTGTTGCTAATTTCTCATTCTTTTACTTTGCTTCAATTGCCAGGTACAAGCCCTGAACCCTTTGGTGATGTAGTATCTAATTAAAGAAGTGAAATGGAAGCTAAAGAGCAAACTTCAATTTTGTTCTCCGCCTGTTGTTCCTATTTTGTTTTCTGCATTCATTCACCGTATAGCTTAGTTAGGTAATTGAGTTATCATGCTGTAATTAACTAGACTGCTTGGACTGTTGGACTTTTATCGAATTATAGGCATGTCCGATAATGGTGCTAGTTTTGATGTACTTAATTGTGTTCACATCAAACTTAAAGTTTAGAACATGATATTGGTTTGGTAGTGTTAGTTTTAGTCTTATTTTTATTATTAGAGTATGTTGTCATGATTTAAATCTGAAAGCAATAGGTATACTCACCACGTTAAGAATTGAATGATATCTTGTAGCTTTAAAAGGACCAGTTGTGTTAATTTGTTCAAAAGTGAAATTCAAAGAGTCAAATTCAATATCAGTGCTTACATTGTACTTCATGTTAGCTTAAGGATTCATGAACCGTTTGAAATTGCTATCAAAGCCCGGATTAAGTATGTTAGTTCATCAATATGTCTATGAATTAATTAATGAGTGTCAGATTCGCATTCGATTGGCCTGGGTTAATACATTTTCGATTTGAATAAGCTTGGGCCTTGACTTTGTGTAAAAACCATTAGGTCCAATTGATTTTGAAATCAGTACTTTGAAGACTCAATAAAATCAGCATTAGGTTTGGGCTCATTTGCGAACTCATCCGGGCGTTTGTCATTTAAATGAGATTTGGGCTTAATTACATGCTAACAAGCCCAGATATTGTTAGTCCATTGGATCAGCACGTTTTCTGAGTTGTGGACTATTAGAGATTGCTTCCAATTGGGCTGATGATATGGCCTAGCGCTGGACAACTCTTTTACAAAATCCGATAAAAATTTTTCTCATTTTTTGGGTGAGTTTTCGAAGCCCGGTGTGCTGAAGATTGGAATCCATATTCAAGGTTATTGGTAACACCAGCTTGGGTTTTTCAAGTTAAGTAGCAAATTCGAATTAAGTAGTCCTCAATCATAAAGATCATCTTGTTTGAATTCGAAATTGATCTTGAAGCCCGAGCCTCTTTGAATGCTCTTAATAATAATTAATTTATAATGTTAATTAATTAGTCCTTTTAGGGACAATCCTTAATAGAGAATAATAGTTCCATTTGGATGCCCTTTAAAACAAAATTGAGACTGCGCTAAACAAAATTAACGAATTGCGTGGCCCTTATTAATCATATTCTTTAAAACCCTTAGAACACGTGCATACTATTTAGCGAATTTTCATGGCCTCCCGCAAAGTTAACAACACGTAGTTATTTTGGGAGCGTCATATTAATAATTTTACATTCTTAAAACTGGGTGCACATTTCATGTGACCCAAATCCAAATCCCAAAACGTCGAATAAAAAGTGTTCCGAATTGTGGGTGCACTTCATGTGACGCAAGCCAAAGACATGTTTTAAACGACGTTCAATATTCCTTAAAAATTAATTAAAAGCATTAAAAGGTCTAAAATTGCACATAGGTTTTAACTGTATTAAAATCAGATAATTGAGCCCGATATAACAGTTGAACGACCGTGCTAGAACCACAGAATCTGGGAATGCCTAACACCTTCTCCTGGGTTAACAGAATTCCTTACCCGAATTTCTGGTTCGCTGACTATTAAACAGAGTCATTCTTTTCCTCGATTCGGGATTTTAAACTGGTGATTTGGGACACCATAAATCTCCCAAGTGACGACTCTGAATCTTTTAAATAAATCCCGTTTCGGTTGTCCTTTAATTGGAAAAACTCCCTTTTATTATATCCCTTTACGGGGTGAAATGAAAAAAGGAGGTGTGACAGCTCTGGCGACTCTGCTGGGGAAGAGAACCCAGAACACTAGTTCAGGGTTCAAGAATTTGAGCTTGGAATAATTGTTTTATTTGGCTTATTTATTATCAGATTTTTATTACATGTTTTGGCTTAAAAGTGCTAAATGTTGATTTTACCGCTTTGATATTCTGTGAACTGTATATAAACTGCTACGAAACCCATCTTCTTTCTAAGTCTTCTAAATCATGAAGAAGGGTGCACTTCGTGTGACTTCTTTTCTGTTTAGGATCCAATCCCATTATAGAACGAGGTTCGGATAAGTTGCTAAGCCGACGGAACTTGTACGTTGTCCCCCCTCCCCCCTCGGGCTTGAGTTGTCCGCTCGGGTAAGTCCAGTCTAGAACAATAAACCTAGGTTCTTAAACCTAGAAAACAAAGCCTCATGTCGGATCCCTAGTAGGAACGTTTGTTTGCATCATGTGCATTTGACTTCGGAGACTCAACACAGGGGTTGGGTCTGTCTAGGACAGGTGTACCTGAAATGAAAAAGACCATCCTGATGCATCTTACTTGCTACTTGTGCATTTATTTGCTTCGGACTTGTATGCTGACTGGCTTTGGAATATTGGGAAAAATTGAAAAAAAAAACAAGAAAAAGAATGAAGAGAGAAATAGCAATGTATAGGGTTAAGGGAGTTAATCACCTATTTTGAAAATACCAATGTCCAAATAGTGCCGAAACTCTACCGGATTTTTGAGAAAAATGAAAAAAAAGAGTTTTTATTTTCAAAATAGTTTGTTTTATTTGCCATTAAAATGAAAAAAAAGTCCTATTTTCAAAAATAGCTTGTTTTATTTGCTAATGAAAAAAAGAGGAAAAAAAAAGTTGTGTTCACAAGAAAAATAGTTGGTTTTATTTACCGATGAAAAAAAAAGGGTTGTGTCTTGCTTTCAAGAATAGTTTGTTTTATTGGCCCAAACTACGTCTGTTTGATTCTCACCGGGTCGGGTTCAACTTCCCCTTTTGCAGAAAATAGCCCAAAAACAACAAAAAATTTTAGTGTTGTCATAAATAAGTTAGGTGATGTCATTCTTATCTGAAATAAGCCGAATGTCCCCAAAAGGACGTCGGAAGGCCATTTTTTGCAAGAACAGCCACCCTGAGTCATTTTTAACGGTCAGCGGACACAACCTTAAAATCTTCCTCCTTGAAGTGCTAAAAGGACGTATCTGCAAAACCAAGATGTGATTTTTCTTAAAAGTAATCTTTTTGAAAAATGATCATTTTTTTTCCTTTGAAGTCATTAAATCACCTTAAATAAATGTGCATGATGAGCACGATTGAAATTGAACCCTTCACATTCCTTAAAGAGATCCCTTTGAAGCTCCATCTGTGGTGGAATGACCTAGGCAAGGGTAGTAGGAGACGGTGGTGAAAGTTCTGGGCGGTCTCGTTGGGTTATTGAACATCAAGCCGAGGCAGGATATTATTGAAGCATTGATACCTTTCTAGGACGTAACTCGCAATGCGTTCCAGTTCTTAGATTTTGAGTTCACGCCAACCTTAGAGGAGATGGTAGGTTATGCAGGCCTCAACGAAAACCTGAGGGGTCAACACCAAGACCGGTATCTCTACACCGATTTTTGGATTTACTGAGTATTAGTCGTGATGTTTAGAATGAAGACTTATCTAAAGGATATTGTACTCTCATGTTCTTGTATCAACGTTATGGTAATCCTCAGGGTTTCGAAGAGCCGAATCTTGGGCTGACCCATGCCGTAAATAGAAACAAATGGGAAGCAAGGCGAGGTTTGGCATTCATTACAACATTCTTGGGGGTGGTGATCCATCCGCGCAAAGATGCTAAGATAGAAATAGGCCTCGTAGGGATGGTCGATGTTGCGTTCAAAAAGGTCAACAGCACTGTAGTTCCTTTGATTTTGTCAGAAACCTATCGAGCTTTGACTGTCTGCCGGGAAGGAGGAAGATTTTTTCAGGGTTGCAATTTGCTACATCAAATGTGGATGCAAGAACACCTTTGTCATCAGGCGGGATATATGAATGCCGGTTTGACCGGATTAAAATGCATTGAAAAGTTTGACAAACGAGTAACGGGTATTGAATTTCCAGAAGGTACCGAAGTTTGGTTTAAACAACTAACATCCTTAACGTCCAATAAAATTGAATGGGCATTTGGGTGGCTTCCCGTCACTGAAGCAGTATACATGTCAGCTGGAGAGTGCTATATTCTCTTAATGGGCATCCGGAGCATCCAACCATATGCTCCCCATCGGGTATTACGGCAATTGGGAAGGTTTCAAGTCGTCCCTTATGATGAAGACCTGAGCAAACAAGTTATTTAGTTAGGTCCTGGAGCTATATTTCCAGAGGATAGAATTCGCAAGTTATGGAATGAGTGCAGATTCCTCGAGCCCAAAACCATGGTCCGAGATTTAGCTAGAGGCGAAGTGGATCCAAAGTATAATGTATGGTTTGGGAAGAGACTCCATATTACCCTAAGACCTGCTAAAAGAGCTCATGTCCAACAATTTACGGATGACTCACGAAAACAATGGGGTTGGCTGGCAAAGGAAGAAACCTACAAAACCGAAATAAGCAAACTGGAGAAGCAGGCCATGCAACTTCAATTTGAAAATGATGTTAAGTCGCTGCAGATGAGGGGGGAAAGAAGAAGCTAATCCAAGAAAATAAGGCCCTTAAAACTCAAATCTGAAAAATGAGGGTAGCTGTCAGAAAGCCAGAAAGAAGTCGGGCTGACCAAAAACTCATAAACGAACTAAAAGGGGAAGCCCGCGAATGCCAAGAGGACTTGGAAAGGTCTGAAGCTAGCTTGGAAAGGGTCCGGTTCAGATGGACAAAGGGCGCAAAAGAGCGAGCACTTCATATGCAGCAAATGAAGAGGGACTATGAGGGGAGCGTCACTATCGTGAGAGGACAAATAGGCACTCTCGAAGATAGGATATTCAGGCAAGCTAGAGATTTCAGAGCAGATAGGAAACACTGCTATGACCAAATGGCGCGAATGGAGGAACAAATGCACAAGTTTCAAGATCAACTCCTTCATAACTCTCGAGTGCTGGAAGCCCGGGATCAATAGACAGGACGATTGCTGCAAGAAAAGAGTAGGATTAGAGAAGGGGTCAAAAACATCGCACACTACATTACCGCAAAATGCCGAGTATGAGAGGACATGACCCGTACCACCTTTTTTGTAGTAGTAATG
This sequence comes from Nicotiana glauca, assembly GCA_026770625.1. Lineage (NCBI taxonomy): Eukaryota > Viridiplantae > Streptophyta > Magnoliopsida > Solanales > Solanaceae > Nicotiana > Nicotiana glauca. The sequence goes on from MU717904.1 coordinate 35,502, forward strand.
ACTTTCGTCAAGAAAATAATGAACGGCCTGGAGAAGCTTCAAAGGGATCTTGTACAAAGGTCCGCGGCAAGGCCAAATGATGCCTCGCAGGCCCCAGGAAATTTTAAAGCATTAGGGTATTCTTAATCTTTGTTTTGAGTCTTTCTTCTTAAACTTTGTAAGTCTGTCAGTAAGTCCTTTAAGTTTTGTTTTGTTCGTCTTTAAAGTTTGTAAAAATTTTCCAAGTGTTATAATAAAAGCAGTTGTTTGAGTGGAAAATATTTTGCTACGTATTTTTACATCGGCCAGAACTACACATGGTCTGATTCATGGGGGGACATGATATGTAGGCAATCCACATAAGATTCAACCACCACTAAAAGAAGAAAAAAAAGTGGAAAATGAAATGAAGGAAAATTTGAGAGGTGCTAAAAAGGGGCACAATTATGAAAGGTCGAAATGAAGCACGCATCCAAAGCAAATGCATAATAGAAAATGGTTAACTGCCTAGGTGCATTGCATCCCAACGTGCGATTGCATATTTTTTAAACTCTAAAAACTAACAAGTTTGTTCATTTCTAGAGAATTCGAGTAGTTAGTTTATCTAGAGCGTACTGGCACATTACCATTATCAGACTAGATCAAAGGAACCAATACCAGTGATCATGTCTAGCCCCGAAAGAGAAAGGAGAGCTGAGGTGGAAGAAGTAGATGTGCAAGCCATGAAAGATGAAATGTACAAGTTAAAACAACAAATGGCTGAGATGTACCAGGCCTGGACGAAGGGTCAGCCACCACCAGCCTATCCCGCCAACCCTACTTTCCTCCCAATGCCCGCCCAATCTCCAGAACCGTTTGTTTCGTACTCATCCCCAAATTTTCCCACATATCAGCATCATCAGGGAACTACCTCTCAGACACCACAAGTTCCAAAGACAATTCCATACCTCTTCCGCCAATTACCCCTATTTTTGTGACACCTCCACCAGCCCCACTCCACAGGTCTTCCAGCGAGCCTGTATTCCAAACACAGGACAATCAATATTACCCTCCTGAACCCACTTTCAAAGCACCTGAACCGTGTCTTTACCCTCCTCAGCTTGGTATCTCGGCAGAAATTGAGAAGCCTCCTAAGAATTTGGAGCAGGAAGAGATGGCCAGGAAGGTTAAAAGTTTGGAGCAGTCCTTTAGAGATATGAGGGGACTAGGAGGTCAGGTAAGTGTAGCTTACAATGACGTATGTTTATTTCCAAATGTACAACTGCCAGCTGGGTTCAAAATGCCCAAATTCAACTTGTACAATGGACATGGAGATCCAGTGGCCCATCTGAGGGGATTTTGCAGTAAAATGAGAGGAGCAGGAGGAAGGGATGAATTGTTAATGACATACTTCAGTCAGAGCCTGAGCAGCTCCGCGTTATAATGGTACACCCATCAAGATCATGGTCGGTGGTACACTTGGGACGATCTGGCCCAAGCATTTGCCTGCCACTTTCAGTACAATCTGGAAATTGTCCCAGATCATTTGTCTTTAACAAAGATTGAGAAGAAATCCGGAGAAAGTTTTCGAGAATACAATTTCTGTTGGGGAGAGTAGGCGGCGAGGGTTGATCTGCCAATGAAGGAGAGTGAGATGGTTGATTACTTCCTACAGGCCTTGGAGCCCACTTATTTCGGCCACCTGGTGTTGGAAGTCGGGAAGTCTTTCAATGAAGTGGTATAAATGGGAGTCTTGGTGGAGGAAGGACTGAAGTCCAATAAAATCATGAGCTATTCAGCGATCAAGGCAACCACCCAAGCCATCCAAAGCGGCACTAGAGGAGTGTTGGGAAGGAAGAAAAGGAGGAAGTTGCAACAGTGGAGTCGAGAACGTGACCCAGGCACCCAGCACCGTACTACAACCAGCCATAACCCCACCCTCAAACTTACCCCCACACTCCATATAGTCCACCACAACATTACTACCCACAGCCAGATCCCCACTTCTCTATCCATCATGCTCAGACGTATATTCAACCTCCGGCCCACGCACAATGGCATGCACCAGCTCCACAAAATACCTACCCAACTCCCAAAGTACGTACCCGCCTCCAAGAGCCTATAGAAACCCCTCTGGAACAGGTTTATATCCAAGCCAAGGCTTCAGGAATGAGAGGGCACAGAAGCAGAAGGCTTTTACTCCACTAGGAGAATCATATACCAGTTTATTCCACAGGCTGAGGCAGTTGGGCATGTTGAATCCGATTGAGGCTAAGTTGTCGAACCCTCCTCCAAGAAATCTCGACCACTCAGTAAGTTGTGAGTATTGTTCAGGGGCCCCAAGATATGACACAGAGAAATGCTAGAAATTAAAAAAAAAAAAAAGCTATTCAAGAGCTCATCAACACTCGTAGGATCGAGGTTCAAACCCCAGAAACGCCCAACATCAATCAAAATCCACTTCCGGCCCATCACGAAACCAATATGATTGAGCTGGTGCAAAAAGAGGGAGAACCAAAGAAACCCTGACAAACAGTAATGATGATCCGTTCCAGTGAAACCGGTTCAAAGGGGTGAATAACAAGCCAGTTGTGGTGGCCGAGAAAGGGTTATCGAGCATTGTTGCAATGAAGCCAGAACAAGCAAAAGTGGTGGTACCGGGGGTTGCAAGTAAACCTGTTGTAGTCGTGAAGGGTGCTCGCATAGAGCCTGTTATTATAAAGCCAGTAACTCAGTTGCCAACTATCGACAGTAAAGCTGTCCCTTGGAGTTATGAACAAGTGGTGGTGACATATAAAGGGAAGGAGATCAGGGAAGAAGTTTGTGAAGCTTAGGGTCTGACTCATTCAGGGAGGTGCTTTGCCCCTGAAGAGTTGACAAAAGCCAGAATTCCCAAAGATACCCTGTATTGGTGAAGAAAGTTGTGACAGAATAAGAAGCAGAAGAATTCTTGAAGAAAATGAAAGTACAGGATTACTCTATTGTAGAACAATTGAAGAAAACACGAGCCCAGATCTCATTGCTCTCATTGCTGATCCAATCAGATGAGCACCGCCAGGCACTGATGAAAATATTGAATGAGGCCCACGTCCCTGACAAGATCTCGATGAATCACTTGGAGAAGATAGCAAATAAAATCTTTGAGGTAAATGGAGTTACCTTCTCAGATGATGAGTGTGAGCACGTGATTTTTACCCCAAGCAAATTATTCCAAAAATATCAAATAAAATGATTTTATAATTTTAAGAATTGTATTGCATCCTTTTATTAATTGGTCACATAATAACTCACATTAAAANAAATTTCAATTTTATAAATCAGAAAATACAAATATTATATACATATATATACACATAATTTTTGGCCCAAAACACCTTTAAAATAACCAGCCCAAACGATACAGCCCACCCCCACGTCCAGCCCCTGTAGGCAAAATCAAAACGACGTCGTTGGATGAAGGAGATCTAGACCGTTTAATCTTGATCAAACGGTCAGAATACACGAGCCAATTCATATACCAAACGACGACGTTTTGAGTCGTCAGATCTGAACCGTCCATTGGTTTGATCTAACGGGCAAGATTGAACCAGCCATAAGCCAAAACGACGTCGTTCCATTTATATAATATCAAACCATTAGAGACAGGTTGGAACGACGTCGTGTGGGTTCCTTTGATCCAATCTCAGCCGTCCAAATACTCTAATCCAGCGGTTTTGGAACTATGAACTATAATACATAAAAGTGTCTGAATGTGTATCAATCGTTAGAGACAGTATATCATCATCCTCGTATCTCCAAAGGTCGCCGGACTGGTTCGTCGCCGGTCGACGCCACCATTTCTGTTGCCTCCCAAAATAACACCATAGAAAGCTCTAAGTCTCCTCTTTTCATTCTCATAAGCCATTTCCCTCAAATCAACCCCTAAGCTTTCGAATATTCATTTTTTGTGTCGCCGGAACCCTACTCCGGCGAACACCAAGTATGCCAAATCAGCCAATTTTTACATCATAGATTCACCTTAGCCCCCTCTACACTAATATGGTAGTGTCTTGGCTCGAATATAGCCAGAACTACTCAAATATTAATTTTAAATTTTTTCTGCCTTGAGTGCATGTTTCAGTCTTTTTGATTCTTGACCGGAACATACCCATCCATGTGTATTCCTTTGAAAACACATGGTTCGGTATGTTTCGTGTCAAGAATCTTGAAAGATTCTTTCAAGACTAATAGTTTGGAGTCCATTCATTATAACAGTAAGTTTCTTCGTTTATTTCTGTATAATTTCTTCTTCTTTTTCTTCTTTTTCTCTTCTGAGCCAGTCCGTCATATTTTCTTGTTAATTCTGATAAGTATTGGGCCACACAGTTGAGTTAATTTTTCATTTTAAGCAATAAGTTTAACTTTTTAATCCTTTGTCAGTTTAGTTAAAACTAATTAATTTGTTTACTATCGATGGCCTTTAATAGATAATGAGTCATATAGGTTGTATTGATACCATGTTACCCAATAATTGGTCGATTATTCACCTCTATGCTTCTTGGTTTATAAGAAGCTGAATCTTTTTTTAGTATTTGCTGGGTTGGAAAGGTGTCCTGACCAGTTAAAGGTCTGTTCGTTTTAGTTGTATTGGTTATAGCTGAAAATTAGTTTCAAAAATAAGGAGTAATAATCTCAGTCTGGGCAAAAGTCGAAAGGGCTGGGATCAGTAATCCTGGGTCTGTAATTTTCGGACCAATGGAAGGGTAATTTAGGCATAAAGAATGGTAGTATTATTAGCAATAGTAATTGTAAAGGCAGGGAAGGGTAGTATAGGAATTGGAATGGGTAGGGAACCTTCTAGAATAGACTTTAGTATAGTATTCAGTAAAAAAACTGAACTTACTTGAGTAACAAGTTAGAAACAGAGGGACTAAACTGAAAATTTAAAAAGGGACCAAAAAGAAAACCAAAAATCTGATAGACCCTTCCCTTGTTGCCTATAAATTGGCATTCTCATGCCTTGTTGAAGGGTCTAGAGTCTCAGTCCCAAAAATTCCTCCCTGTCATTTCGAGATTAAAGTTCAGATACTTAAAAAAAAAACAGAAAAAAAAAGTATAAATAAAGTCTGCAGAAAACAATCCAAAAAATACTGTTTTATTATTTAAGGAATTTCAAGCTAAAAGGAATTTCAATTGCTGATTGCTGTTGCTACTATCAGTGCTGACCTGTTTCTCTTCCTTCTTTTACATTTACAATTCCAGGTACATACTTGAACTCTGTTGTAGTTACCAGCTTGATATATGAAGAGAATCTTCTTCCTACTATTCCTGTTAAATTTCTGATGCAACTGTAAAACTAGAATGTGTTGAATTATGACTAAGTTTGTAAACTGTTTCTAGACTTAGATTGATTTTATACTGTAATGGTTGGATTGTAAAAGTTAGTTGATTAGTGCTATCTTCTTGATAACTTTTAAGTCATTATCCAATGTTGGTCATTTACTACCGAGATTGTCTTGAGGATCTGTTAAATTTCATCTGAAATTCATATAGTAAAATGAAGCTGTGTACTTGAGTGAAAGTGTATTTTTCACTGATTTAGGCCCTTTTGGTATATTATAGGAATCCTTTAGTCTATTCAATCAGTTTGTTCTTTTGGTTCTTAAGGGATTGAAGCCTTGCTTGATTAAATGAGTTGAATATCCTTCTTATAAAGTAAAAATTCTGTGGTGTGTTATTTTAATGGCACAAGGGCTTTTGGATATCTGATTTTGGCCTGTGCATCTAATGAGAAGCAAGTTTTCCTTGTTAAAATTGCAAGTTTGATTGCTCTTTATATTACCTTTTGAGGTTTTCGATGTGTGGAAGTTAGTTTGGTCTGGTTTATGCAATAAACCATTAACTGGTTTCCTTAATAGAAGATTTTTCTGCTTTTTCTACTAGAGATCGAAGCATTTGAAATGCATTAATTTGCTGCTGTTTGAGCTTCGACCTGATTTGTTTTAGCCT
>MU717905.1:0-10365 GCA_026770625.1 Nicotiana glauca
GGCTGTATGGATCTCTGTATTAGATTAGTGATGGTAGTGAGTTTATAATAATATCAAAATTCGATTTAGTTAAAAGTTTCTGGATCTTAAGTGATCATGAACAACTTGTTAGTAATGAAATTCGAAAATCGTTAGCGAGCTTCAATTTGTGTTAGCCTGTTTTATTTTTAAAAAAAAATCACGTTTTGTTCGATTCGTATTCTGTTAATGGCCATGACAGTTCTAAATATTTCTAACTGTAAATTTTCGTTGAAGTTCCAGTAATTGATAAAATAAGTGTATAAAAAGAATAATGTTTGCAATTCAATTTAAGTACAGTTAATGTAGTTTAGACTCCACACTTTCATTTTGAATCAAATTAGCTTTTAATACAAAATTATTCAGTTATCTATTTCTTCAAATATTTGTATGAATCTGTTAAGGCAACAAAATAATTGCATTAGTTGCCTTTGGTCTAGACATCTTGACACACAGCCCAGAACTTAGGCCCAGGCTGGATTCAATCAGTCCTGATACACCTAGCCATGTTATTGCCATACGGGCTATAATCAAACCCAAAAGTAATTGAAGGCCTAGGCTCATATGAGCTCGTGGCCCAAATGTAATAACCATTAAGTAATATTAAATAATTAGGACATCTCCTTTATTATTAGAGACAAAAACCAATAGAAAACATAATGTGCTTTAGTATCGACCTTGAATAAAAATAGAGATGATAAGCCTCGCCAAATAATAATACACAATTGCGGGGCCTTCAAATAAATTGCTATATAAATTTTAGATTTGGAAGGATCGTTTAGCGAATTTCACTGTCTTTCCCAAAGTTAACATAGACGTAGATACTTTAGGCCGATTTGTAATAATATTACCTTCTTAATACGGGTGCACACTTATGTGACCCAAATCCAAATCTCAACGAAGTCGAAATGTATTTAAAACTACAGGTGTACTGGTACGGTGTGGTCCAAAAATACATTTTTACAACGTTGCAATTCTTGTAAAAAATAATAAAACGGAATATTAATGCACATAAAAATGGAACATATATAGAAATCAGATAGAAACAAATAAAACAGTTGAGCGACCGTGCCAGAACCACGGAATTCGGGAGTGCCTAACACCTTCTCCCGGATTAACAGAATTCTTTATCCGGATTTCTAGTTCGCGGACTGTTAACAGAGTCAAACTTTCCTTGGTTTGGGATTCAATCGGTGACTTGGGATACCATTAATTTCCCAAGTGGCGACTTTGAAATTAAATAAATAAATCCCGTTCCGACTGTCCTTAAATTGGAAAAACTCCTTCCTTTTATTATATCCCTTTCCGGGGTGTAGTAAAATAGCTCGTAAAAAAGGAGGTGTGACGGCTCCTTTTACGCCAAATGATGTTACGCGAAATGAAGTCCTTCACTTGTTTTTCCCGTACCTGTTTGAATGCTCTTGCCTCTATCCACTTAGTAAAATAGTCAGTAAGTACGAGTAGGAATTTTAATTGTCCTTTAGCTTGAGGCAATGGTCCTACTATATCCATCTCCCATTTCATATATGGCCACGGTGCAATAACCGGATGTAATAATTCAGCAGGTCGGTGCATATTATTGCCATATCTGGCATTTATCGCATTTGGCCACAAAGCTCGTTGCTTCTTCTTCCATTTTGGGCCAATAATATCTTGCCCTGATCAAAGTTCTTACCAGTGATCTTCCTCCTGCGTGGTTTCCACAATGTCCTTTATGAATTTCTCTCATTACATATTCCATTTGAGAAGGTCCAAGGCATCTTGCTAAGGGGCCACCAAACATCTTTCGATAAAGGTTACCTTGCTTTAAGCAGTAACGAGCTGCCTTTTTACGAAGTGCATATGCTTTTATCTTGTCATCAGGCACGGTACCATACTGTAAAAAAGCTACGATTTCATTTCTCCAATCCCAAGTTAGATTATTAAAATTTACCTCGTTCTTATCAGGTTCGAGAACTGAGTGAAATAAATGTATAACTGAGGCATTGGCATCTTTTGTTATATCCGCTGCGGATGCAAGGTTCGCTAATGCATCAGCTTCAACATTATCATCCTTAGGTATCTGGATAACCTTCCAAGACTGGAACTGTTTTATCAGTTCCCTTACCTTTTCCAAGTATTGTTGCATCCTTGCCTCCCTGGCTGTGTAAGTCCCCAGCATTTGATTAACCACAAGTTGAGAGTCACTTTTGATCACCACCTGACTTATCCCAAGTTCTCGTGCCAATTCTAGACCTACAATCACGGCTTCATACTCCACTTCATTATTAGTTACAAAGTGACATTTAATAGCTTGCCTAATAGTTTCCCCCGTGGGTGGTACTAAGACAATTCCTAACCCTGCACCTTTAATGTTAGACGACCTATCGGTAACTAAAGTCCATATTCCTGGATTTGCTCCATTAAGTACCTGAACTTCTTTTTCAGCTTCTAATTGCATCCCTTGGCTAAAATCAGCCACGAAATCTTCTAGTACTTGGGATTTTATTGCTGTTCTAGGTAGATACGTGATTTTATACTCACTTAATTCTATAGCCCATTTAGCTAACCTTCCTGATAATTCATGTTTATGCAGTATATTACGTAAGGGATATGCAGTTACTACAACAATTGGGTGACGCTGAAAATACGGCCTCAATTTTCTAGATGCCATGTTTAAAGCCAGTGCTAATTTCTCTAATTGTGGATACCTTGTCTCTGCATCTAACAAAGATTTACTAACATAATAAATAGGAGATTGTTTACCTTGTTCTTCCCGAACCAAAACTGCACTTACCGCAACTTCTGAAACAACAAGGTAGATGAAAAGCCTTTCACCAGCCTTAGCTTTTGCTAACAATGGTGGATTTGCCAAATATGTCTTCAAGTTTATAAGTGCTTGTTGACATTCTTCATTCCATTCAAAGTGATCTTGCTTTTTTGAGAAAAACTTGAAACACTTTTCTGATGACTTTAAGATGAATCTTCCCAAGGCTGCGATCCTCCCTGTCAGCCTTTGAACTTCTTTTTTATTTGTAAGTACATCAGGAATTTCCTCAATAGCTTTAATCTGGACTGGGTTTACTTCAATACCATGATTAGAAACAAGAAAACCCAAAAATTTTCCTGATGCCACACTAAATACACATTTTTCCGGGTTCAATTTCATATTATATTTTCGCAAAATACTAAATGTTTCAGATAGATGAGATATATGATCCTTTGAATGTTGAGTCTTAACTAACATGTCATCTATATAAACTTCCATGGTCTTACCTAGATGCTCTTGAAACATTTGAGTAGCTAACCTCTGATACGTCGCACTAGCATTTTTAAGACCAAAAGGCATTACTTTATAACAATAAGTACCCCTGTCCATTATAAAAGATGTTTTTTCCTCATTTTCCGGATTCATTTTGATTTGGTTATAACCTGAGTATGCATCTAAAAAACTTAATAGTTCGTGTCCTGCAGTAGCATCAATTAATTGATCTATGTGCGGTAAAAGAAAAGAGTCTTTTGGACATGCTTTATTAAGATCTGTGTAATCCACACAAACATGCCACTTACCATTTTTCTTAGGAACCAAAACAATGTTATCCAACCAGTTAGGATACTTTACCTCACGAATTGATCCTATTTTGAGCAATTTCTGAACCTCTTCTTGAATTACCTGATTCTTGAAAGCTTCTTGCTTTTGTTTCTTTTGCTTGACTGGGGAATATGATGGGTCTTCATTCAATTTATGAGTCATGACCTCCGGTGGTATCCCTTTCATGTCAGAATGGGACCAAACAAAACAATCTGCGTTAACTTTTAAAAATTCAATTAACTTACGTTTTACCTCCGGGCTGAGATTTGCTCCTATATACACTTTCCTCTCGGGCCAGTGTACAAATAAGACCACAGCCTCTAACTCTTCGATCGTTGTTTTAATGTTCTCGTTTTCCTCTGGTTCTTGAATAGTGTCAGGCCTTGAATCCACGTCTGTTTTTCCTTGTTCAGTTAAGGTTGGCTTTATACCCTCCTCAATTGAATCCTATAATTGCTATTTGACTTTACCTTGAACAGTTGAATCTGCAACAGAGTTAATACTCCTGGATGTTTGTTGATTGCCTCTGATTTGACAAATCCCCCATGATGATGGTAATTTAATAACTTGATGTAAAGTTGATGGTACGACATCCATATCATGGATCCAAGGCCTTTCTAGGATCATATTATAAGCCATTTCCATATCTACAACCTGGAACTTAGTATCTTTGACAACACCTTCTGCAAATGTGGCAAGAATCGCTTCGCCTTTGGTTATGACATTAGAGTTATCAAACCCTGACAAGGTATGCATTTTTGGAACCACTTGTCCTAATCTTGCATCTCGCGTAATAATCGTATCAAAATAATATTCACCGAACTGCCTGGATCAATCAGAACACATTTCACATTAGTATCATGTACGAGTAATGATATTACCAACGCGTCGTTATGTGGAGTCAGGAGGCCTCGTGATATTCTCCTCTTCTAGCATGTGTCGTAACCATTTTCCATGAGTGATTGTCATTTTGGATATTTTATTGGCTGCAGTATAGGAGAAACCGTTGATATCTTCTCCCCCACTTATAACATTGACTGTCCGTTTAGGTGAGGGCGGCTTCAGGGGCTCCTGTCTATTTTTTATTTATGCGTGTTTACCTTTCTCACTGAATAAATTAGTGAGGTATCCCTGCTTTAACAAATGATCCACCTCACTTTGTAAAAATCTACAATCTGCAGTTTTATGTCCGTGATCGTTATGGAATTCACACCAATGATCGGGGTTTCGTCTGCTTGGGTTTGATCTCATCTCCTTCTACCACCGTACCTTATCCACCATGCCTTTTAAAATAGCCACGAGCTCGGAGGTAGTTACATTAAAATTGTAACCGCCAAACCTTGCTTTCAAACTACCGTCATCATCCCGCTGTCTACGTGTATTTCGATTGTTTCCAAATCCTGAAGAAGAACCTGATTCCCGATGTCTAGGTTTATGATCGTACCTTTCTTGTTTTGACCTTGAGTCTTTTCCCGCAGGTCCCATATAAGGCTCGTACCTATTTTTTCTGGATCTCCTTTCACTTTCTACACGCCTCGAACTTGTTTTTTCGTCAATTTTAGGCCGTAGGATGATATCTTCCTCGACCCTCATCTTTGTACTATATCTATTGTAAACATCACTCCACGTTGTTGCTGGGAATTCTCGAAGGCTTTCTTTGAGTCTCCTCGTGGCTTCTGAACTTTTCTCATTCAAATTACTAGCAAAAGCTATGGCTGCCCAATTGTCAGGTACTTGCGGTAGCATCATTCTTTCCCGTTGAAATCTATCTACAAATTCTCGCAGTAACTCAAAATTTCCTTTCTTGATTTTGAAAATGTCCTCCATCCCCTTTTCAACTTTTTGAGCTCCCAAATGTACTTTAATAAACAAATCTGCAAGCTCAGCAAAAGAATTTATAGAATTTTCAGGTAAAAGAGAATACCAGGTTAATGCTCCTTTGGTGAGTGTTTCACCAAACTTTTTGACCAGGACTGATTCAATTTTTTACTTAGTCAAATCATTCCCCTTGACTCCTGTGGTGAATGCAGTAACATGGTCTCCTGGGTCTGATGTTCCATCGTACTTTGGAATATCAGGCATTTTAAATTTCTTCGGAATTGGGAGGGGGGCGGCATTCCGCTTCCATGGTTGTTGAGAATATTTGTCTATGTCTACTACTTTGATCATGGGTGGTACCCCAGGTATTTTTTCTATGCGTTCATTTTGCTCCTTAAGCTGTTTCTGCAAGGTTAGTACAAGATTTTGTAAATCGGAATTAACTACATTACCTGGGTCTCTGTCTTGCATTTCACTAGGAGTTCCATCACTGCCTGAATTAACAAGTCCAGAACGGGGGTTCTCTAAATTATTATTGTTTGGGTTTGGTGTGGGTGAAGCAGCAGGTAATTGATTAACGAAGGCTTGAAGAGCTTTACTGACTTGAGAGGCAATTATTTTTTGCAATTCCTCATTCATCTTTTCAACATTTTCAAGTTGATCCTGTCCATCTGCATGAGATCCATCATGAGTACCTTCACGAGATCGTCGTGGAGAGCCTCGTGGAGAACCTCATGGAGAATATCCTTGAAGTTGTTGGATTGTTTGAATTTCTGGAAGTCCTTGGGTGTTGTCGTTGTTGTTAGACATGATTGATATGAACAAGAAAATCAAGTAGAAATAAAGTTGATTATCATATTTCCAGTAACGGAACCAATTTGTTTAACAAAAAAATAGACTTTTTAGTCAAAGCTAGAATTTAGAAGAATCGGGTTACTGATAATCGAAAAAAGCAAATAAGGAAGAGGAATTTCAAAGTACTCAAATGTGTAAGCTAGTAAATCAGAATGTATTTCAATAGTCACTTGTCCCAATTGATTACATATTTCCCCTTTTATAGATCCTTTTGGGAATCTTCAGGTATGTCCATTACAACTAAGTCATAATGAGGCTATTATGAATAATTAATGACATTAAATGCTACGTTACATAATCATTACATTGAATAAAAATATTCCTTAACGGTTCCAACATTTATTACTCTTGAAATGATGTATTTTCACCTTCTTCTTTAACCCAATTCATTATTCTCCCCTTTGCTCGTACGTAATTGACCTTAAATAGGCATGGGGTTGCTGAGCCTCTTATCTCGTACCTCCTTTTTCGTCCTTTTGTCTCATATTTCTTTCTATCTTGTACCTTCCTTTTTGTCCATGCCAGTCTATAATTCTTAGACCAATTATAACCTATTGTTTGTCCCACGTATCATGACACATCACCATTCATTTATGCATACAATTTTCCCCAATACAATGGGTCGCACACATTGAATCTCTCGATAGCCGATGAATTTTGATGCTAAGTCATGTGTTTCTTAGCTAAAGGAGAGATTTGTTAGATGTTCGGTCAATGGAAGTTCACAAATTGCCGGCCATAATTATGGCATATTGCGGGTTTTAAACCCATCATATTAAAACCACCAAAATAACTCGTTTTTTTGTATAGTGAGTGTAACTTTGGGTTTAAAATTTGAATAAAGTTCAAATTAAGACATAAGATCTGAAGGTAAACTTTGTTGTGCTACAAGTGACTACTGGTGCAATTCTACTAGATGTTCGAATAAAGGCCCGCATGAAAGATGCTCGATATAAGATATGTATGCTTCAATTAATAGTGTGCTCTTTTTTGAAAAAAAAAAATTGCGCAAGCTTAACCTAGAATACACATGATCATACTATGTTATAAGAGTGTTTGTTTACTATACTGTTACCCCAACAAGATGAAGTTGAACTTAGAGAATTGGACCTAAACATTTTACACCAGGAATTAGACATTGTATTTGTGTTGTTTGATATCAGTACAATCTTCATGTTTAAGCCGTACCACTTTATATAAGACAATAAACTTAATAAAAGACTAAATAATTCTGATTTTTCAAAGAGGTTGGACGGAGGTGAAAGGGGGAAGTACACTGTAACGACCCGACCGGTCGTTTTGAGTACTAGCGCTCCGTTTAGCAGCCGGAGGCCATGAACAGCTTCATTTCAGGTATTATGACTTGTTCGCATGGTCGGAATTTAAATTCGGGAAAATCTAAGTTAAATTTAGATGAGAATTCTCATTTGAGAAGCTTAAAGTTGAAAGAATGAACTAGGATTGGATTTTTGAGTAAACGACCTCGAAATCGGGATCTGAAGGTTCCAGCAGGTTCGTATGATGATTTCGGACTTGGGCGTATGCCCGGATCGGGTTTTGGATAACCCGCGAGCGTTTTGACGCCAATTGTGGAAGTTGGCATTTTAGAAGAAATTTCATAAGTTTGGCTTGAAGAGCATTTTAGTGTTATCAACGTCCGTTTGGAATTCCGAGACTGTGAATAGTTCCGTATAGTAATTCTGGAGTTGGGGGCGTAACCGGAAGTGAATTCGGAGGTCCGTAGACCATTTTGAAACCATTTGGCAAAAGATAGAAAGTTGAAGTTTTTGGAAAGTTTGACCGGGGAGTTGACTTTTTGATATCGGGGTTGGAATCAAATTCCGAAAGTTGGAGTAGGTCCGTAATATCAAATATGACTTGCGTGCAAAATTTGAGGTCAATCGGATGTGATTTGATAGGTTTAAACATCGGAAATAGAAGTTAGAAATTTTAAAGTTCAAAAACTTGAATTTGGGATGTAATCCGTAATTTTAGCGTTGTTGGATGTGATTTGAAGCCTCGAGCAAGTCCGGAATATGTTTTGGGATTGGTTGGTATGTTTGGTTGGGGTTCCGGGGGTCTCGGATGGATTTCGAGTGGTTAACGGATCGAAAGTTAGATTTTTGGAAGAAACATGCAACCGGTATCTGGTATAACCGCTTCTACGGAAATGGGACCGCAGAAGCGGGGAAGAGCTCGCAGAAGTGGAAAGGGGGCAGGCCCAGATAACCGCAGAAGCGGTCCAGAGACCGCAGAAGCGGTTATGCTTATGCGGCCACCAGACCGCAGAAGCGGTCAGTCCACTCAATGCCCAAAACCGCTGAAGCGGTTAGAAAGTCGCAGAAGCGACATCCACAGAAGCGGAAATGTCATCGTAGAAGCGAAAAATGCTGAAGGCAGTGGGGTGTTTTAAAAAGTCGGATTTGGCTCATTTCTCTCATATTTTCTTGGCTTGGGGCGATTTTGGGGATGCTTCAAGGAGGGATTTTTGTCATCAAGGATTAAGGTATGTTATCCCTACCTATTATGAGTTAAATACATTGATTGTGTATGAAATTAAGCATGGAAATTAGTATAAAAATTGAGGTTTTGGTTGAAAACCTAGAAAATTATAAAACTTGGATTTTAGCCACGATTTTGAGAATGGAATTAGGATAAAATTATATATTTGATACCCTAAGGTCATGGGTAATCTTTACCTTCGAGAAAATTTGGATTTCGGGCACGTGGGCCCCAGGGTATTTTGGTCATTTCACTAAACGAAGTTGGGAATTCGTATAATATGAATTTTTAACAAGTATTTTAGTATATTCTCATTAGTTTGTCATTAATTGACTAGTTTGGGTGCATTGTGCGTTGGTTCAAGCCTTCGAAAGGATGTAGAATGCCGATTTCGAGTCTTCGGAGCGAGGTGAGTCTCCTTTCTAATCTTGTAAGGGGGAAATTACCCCATAGGTGAGTTAAATTGATTATGTGCTCCTAGTTGTGGGGGCTACGTGCGCACGAGGTCACGAGAGTCCATGCGTAGCTACTATTATGCTATTGTCCGGGTAGTTAGGACCCATCAACATGCTATACTTGAATTTAATTATGAACTCATTGATGACTTGAATTATTTAAACTATCCTTGATCAGTAAACAAAATTTAAAAGAGATTAAAAATCACTCTTGAATTGTTAAACAGAGAATTTGCCTATTTGGATAATTAATCCTCGATAAAATTCTAATTGGCCATCTGAGCACGTATATTATGTGTACCGCGTCGCATGGATGATTCGCGAGCGGGATAATAAATCACATCAAATTAATAATTGGATTTTCTAAAGACTTAAGCTTTGTTTCTCAAATTTATAAAGAGAATTGACTTTTCCTGGATATTTGCTCCAGTTTGACTCCCTGACTGTTTATCTGTCTGGTGTGTTTATTTTGGAACGGGCCGAACGCCTCGGTAGATTAATAGATGCATCTATAGGCGCGCCGTCGACCCTCGTCAAGTGCACATTTATTTCTGTTGGATCGAGTTGTCGTCTCGGTATGATTTGCGCATGCCTGTGTTGCTGCCTGAACTTGATTAAGTTATTGTTGCCCTTTTGTGGCTTAAACATATTTGGATTATGTTTTAATGAGAAATCTGGGAAATTTTCCAATGAAAGACTACGTGTTTACTTATTGCTGCCTGGATTTATGTAAGCTGTTACATGCCTCATTATTGCTCGAGATCATATTTTTAATAATGAAAAGAAACCTTGGAAATTTCCTATGAAGGAATTATGTGTTTACTTGTTTCCTCTATTTGATTAGAACCATGTCCGTAAAGAATAAATTCACGGATTAATATGTGAAATGAGAATAAATGATCATTGGACCATTAGAGTGTGTCAAATTTGACCATCTCGTCTCTACCCCTTCGGGATTAGGCGGGACACTCACTAAGTACACGTTGATTACGTACTCATATTATACTTCTGTGCATTTTTGTTGCACAGGTTCATGATATATTAGCGGCCTACTGGGCGCAGCAGCACGAACGATTCAGGAACTAGGTGAGCTGCAAATTGCGAGGCGACCTGCAGCTAGTGTAGTTCCTTTCTGTACTTTGATTA
>MU717905.1:16630-38330 GCA_026770625.1 Nicotiana glauca
CAAATTGCGAGGCGACTTGCAGCTAGTGTAGTTCCTTTCTGTACTTTGATTACTTATTTCTTGTCCACTGTATTCCGGACAGAGGTTGTATTTTATTTCATTATCAGTAGTCGCTCATGCACTTGTGACACCGGGTTCTGGGATGGTTTTCGAAAAGTTTGATTTAATTGTTATTGTTAATTTGAATTGAAGCAAAACCCTTTTATTTGTGAAAATGGAAGGAAATTTTTTGGAATTTGATGTATTTAAAAAGAATTTTTAAATCGGTAATCTAATTGGCTGGCCTGACAGCGTTGTCCGGCGCCACCACGACCCTTAGTGGATTTTGGGTCGTGACATACACCATTTTACTTGACTCCACTACTAAAACAAAAAGCTATATTAGTGATTTCACAAAAAAAATCCCATAGACGGTTGTTGTTGGGGGGGGGGGGTGATCATGCTATAGTTTGAAGAAGATTTCTCAGTGGGCACCAAAGCTTTTAGATGTTTGCCATGTACAATAGATATCTAAAAAATCATTTTGACAAAACAAAATCCCTCAAATATCTTATATTATTGCATGAAAATTTTGACTTAGTGATGCATGACGCAATGAAGCTATTAATGGAGACACTAAAAAGCTTTGTTTTTGACAAGTTTGTGCTGCCTTTTTTTCACTATGTTAGGTTCAAATATGGCAATTAGCTAGTGTTTAGAGAACTTTTCAAATGTCAAATATTTAATTTGAACTATATATGTATCAGTCAATCAATCAACTATACTCTAATTCTACATTAGTTGAGCTTGGTATACGAATTTTCTGCAACAAAATTTTTTTTCGCTAAGAAGGCTTTGATTAAAATATAATTAGGATACAGAAGTTTGAACTGGATGGTATGTCCCAATTCCAATTACATCAAAATATAAGTGCGGTAAGATAAAAGTTGGTGGATTTTCAGAACACAAAATATCATTTGATTGTTGATCCATTTTTTCCCTCCCATACTTGGCCACTACATCTGCCACTCCATTACCTTCTCTGAATATATGGTGTATCATGATCACCTGGAGTTCGTTGATCATCGACCTGCATTCAAAAATAATATGTGAGTTTTTTGGTGGTGTGTTTGATAAGATGTGTACCAATACCTGGGAGTCCGTTTTCACTTGTAATGGTTTGTAGTTGAGAGCTTTTGCTAGAAGTAGTCCATGAAATAACGTTAGGAGTTCAACTTGTAGGGTGTTAGTATATAACAAATGTTTGGTAAAGCCATATACCCATACACTCGATTCATTGCGAAAGACTCCTGCTGCTCCTCCCTTATGGGATTGATTATTATAGGCTCCATCTATATTTAACTTATAGCATCCTTGGGGTGGGGGTGCCATTTAACCACATTATGATTAGTTGGTATGTGTTGTTATTTTTATGTAGTTGTTAGGTGGTAGAATTAGGATGCTTGGTTGTAGATGGTACGGGTATTAATAGGTGTGTGGGTGTGGTTAAATACATTGTGGTTATGGTTGATACATATGTGCCAGAAAATGAATGACACCAAAATATGAGGGGGTGTACTAGTGCTTGTGTGGTTCTATGGTTGTCGCGGGGGTATGCATAATTGTTTAACCCATTTTTGTGTGAGTTAAGGTGGAGTTAAAAGCCGCCATATTTATGATGTATGAGCATAATGGAGAAAAATGTGATCTATATCCTCAGTTGCTTGTCTGCACAATGGGCAGGTAGCATCCGTAGTAATTTTTCATTGAGAGAGGAATGATAGGTTCGGTAGGTTGGCTTGTAGCATGAGCCAGAAAAAGTGTTTAATTTTATTGGTAGAATGTATCTTCCATATGCATGTGATTTATAAAGAAAATTGTTGTTTGTGTGAATGTGTTGTTAAGTTGTATGTAGTAGTGGTAGAGAAGGCGCTTGTAGGTGAGGGGTGCCAAAATAATTGATCCTTATAGTTGCTTGAGTTTGTGAGCAAGGTGTTAGTAATACAGGTAAGAATAGATTGTGGTAGGTCAAATGAAAGTGGTGGGAGGTTCCATGATCCATTTTGTATGATGGTACTGAGTAGAAGGTTATCTTCATGTTGTTGGAATGGTCAATAAATAAATTGGCGTAAGGTGCAGTGTGGTGGTAGCCAGTAGTTTGCCCAAAATTGAATTTGTTACCACTAGCTATATTCCAACCTAGCCCCTGCTTAAAAAAAAGTATGCTTTTATCATGCTTTTCCAAATGTATGAAGCTCAGTTTTTGTTTGGGGGGTGGAGTTTGGGGTGAGGTTGTTGTATTTGTGGTTCGTATTTAAGGCGTAGAGTATTTGTGCAATGAGTATTATAATTGTTATAGTATCTCCAAAGTAGGCCTGTGAGAAGGGAGATGTTTTTTGGATATATTTTATGGATTACCAGGCCTCTATGATTTTTGGTGTAGTAGATCTTTCGTTTAACTTGGGATCAGCCCTAGAGGAAATTTCTTTGAATATGATCAATATGCCGTAGAATATTGGATGGGAGAAGACTTACTTGCACAACATATGTGGGGATAATATCTAGAACAGAAGTGATTAGAGTCATTCGCCCAGCAAATAAAAAGATTTTATGCTTCCAACCAGTCAGTTTATGATTTAATTGGCCAATAAGGTATTGGTAATCAGTGGAAGATGGGGTGGTGTTAGTTATTGGTAGCACTAGGTACCTACCAAAGTCAGTAGTGGTTGCTATGTTAAGGAGTGAGGAGATTTTGTTCTTAGTGTCATTTGGTATATTGGTTTAGAAGAGAATTTTTGATTTCGTAAAGTTGATGCGTTGGCTCGATTGTTGGTGTAGAGTATTAAAGATATTAATAAATGTGTGCACATTTTTTTCATTAGCTTGAGCAAATAAAATTAGGTCATCAGCAACCACTTGACTCTTTTAAAAATTCATCACGAGAGTTTTAACATTCGTAATTTATTACGGTAGAAATTAATTTTAAATTTTCAAATTAATTCCATAATAGGAAGCCTTGTTAATTAAATTCTGTGGTTCCTACTATGCCTACTGTTTATCATAAAATAGTAATAATAATTAAATTTATTGATGGGACTCTAAAAATACGTGATCTATTTTTATGTTAGTTGTTAAGCAGTTGATGCTAGATGTGTGAGACTTAAAAACGAAATAAGAGCTAAAGATAGAGTGATACTCAAATCAATAGGTTATCAATTGGGGCCTCGAGCTGGCTGATACGGGGCCTCGAGATCGATTCCGGGGCTCAGCGACGAGCTATCAAGGATAATCGGGGTAGGGCTAAATGTTATAAGATAATCAGCGTAGGCTCTTTATGGACAATGATAAGCAATAAATGAAGAGCAAATATGAAGGTAATAAACGAGAGCAATAATATCAAAAGAGTATGTTAGAGAGAAAAAAGAATGTTCTTCTATATTTCGTGTGGAGCAGCTGAAGCAATAGTAGCCTACAAAATGACAAAGATCCACTTTATATAGGAGGAGAATTCCTACATGGTACAAAATGCATTAATTATAAAAGTATGAAGATGGGATGCCTAGTTGACGTTACGATGCGGGCTGAGACTAGCCTGACAGGCCTTGTCGGCTCTAGCTACACCCCTTGGAAGTTCCCTTCTTTTCAAATATATTCGTTGATCTATATTGCCCCAACCTCGGGCGTCGCCGTCCATCGAGAGAGAGCCTCGGCCCAAGTCTCGAGCCTTGGAGAGTATTTTCGTGGGGCATCAAAATGTTGGAAAAATTGGACCCTTCAATTTTGCTGTATACATACAGTCTTCGCGTTTCTTAGAGTAAAAATGAGAAGAAATGACCTTGAAACTTTGCCCCTTCCAGTACTTTTGTAACGATGGCAATCATAAGGCACTGAGAGATGATGTACATACAACTCCTAAAGTTCTTCACATTGATTATGGCAGTTAGCTGTCTCTTTTGCCTTCCCCAACGTGCATTTGAGGGCTTCTATAAATACTCCCCCTCTCGTTCTTTGCAACTCACTATATTCCCAACCCCTAGAAAATGATTGTTTTACTTTTGTTCTTTCTTAGGAACGCAACCTCCCTTTTTCCTCCGGAACTTTCCAAGGATGGCAAAAACTTCCACCTAGCCTCTCAAGAGAATGCGACCTCATCCTCTTCGCTTCTATCTCAAGGTGAATCGGTCATGCCTTCTCGTGCTGAGGAATGCACCCCAGGATCTTTTGCAATAGCTTCTGATTTCAAGGTCGAGAGGCCTTTTTCGAAGCCAGACCATCGTGAGTCCGTGACTCAGTATATTAGCTCGATAACGCATGTTGGAAGGATAAAGGATGATTGTTGCTGGGGGGATGCCGTGCTTGTGGAGATCCCTGCTTCAGAAGAAGATATTACAACATTCAAAGCTAGCTTTCTAAGTGTGTATACTTATCCATTTACCTTAGGGCCGGTGGGGCCATCCTCGCCCCCGATCGACCCTGTGAATCTCAACTTCTACCGGCGGTATCAAGTAACCCTTGGCCAAATTCGTCCTCTCTGGCGCATTATTTATATGATTAGGTACTACACAAGCATGATTGAGGAGATGCCCTTCACCCTCGATCACCTGATCAGGATGTATAGACCTTTTCTCTTTCGCGAGGGCCTAATCAAGCTCCGCTATCGAGCCTCAAGGTCCCTCTTTGCATGTGCCGAGGAGCTCGAGAATGGAGGATGGATAAGCCGATTTGTCCGAGTGAGGACTTCTGACCTGATCCTGGCGGAAAAGATGCCGTTCCCCGAGTGGTGGAATCCGGAGCGTAAGTAGACATGTTATCTAGCCTTCCTTTGCTTCTCCTCGACTATGTTCTTCCAAGAACTTACTTTTTCTTGCCATTATAGCCACAACAATTGACCTTGGCATGATTCCGGATCTCCAGAATTGGGTCGGTCGTCTGTATTCGATTTGCCCATATGTTGAGCGAGTGTGGTGTGATTTATCCCAAGCTCGGTGAGAAGACAAGGATCATGGTGAGCTCTTGCCCCTGCTGTAGTTGCATTCTTCGATCTAAATCGCTATTAACAGTGTCCTCATTCCTTGTGTTTACCTCCTACATTTGTGTAGGTCTGGGGGGAAGTCCCTTTGATGAAGGGAGCATTGCCTGTCAGGGAGGGTGCTCTAGCACCCGGTGAAGGGAAGAAAAGACAATGGTATCCATCGGACAGGCCATCAGAATACAAGAAGGTTAAGGAGGAAGAATATAAGGCTGACCTGGCAGCTCTGACTTCGGGAATGGCGGGGAATCCTCGAGTCGAAGGCGAGGGGGAAAATAGCTTCTCGACAGCCCCTGAGGAATGTTTAAACATAGCTGATCCTTGGGCTATAGAGGTGGTTGCTTTTGAGCTGGAGCTAGATATCGTTGCGGCCCAGCTTCGTAGCGGAGAGACAACTGATGGAGTATCGAGTGCCGCCCCTGAGCTGGCTGGTGTCCAGGGTTACCCTCGGGCAGGGGAGACTTTGATAGGCGGTTCGGAGGGGCATAGCTCTAGGGCCTGAGTAGACTAGGGATGGCCCCGATTAGTCCTTCTAGTGCTGTGGTCATGATCGATTCCCTTCAGGGAATGACCCTACCTTTTAAGGGAGTGCAAGATTCTCTGTATGAAGAACCCTTTGACGCGGGTATACTAGTCAAAGGCAGAGATGCACTCGAGAGGCTTCCGACCGTTCCCGAGGGAATTTTTAAGATCGATGCTTCACTCGTCTTTGGTGAGATGAGCAGGCTTTGCGCGAGGGTAATTTTCACAAACCTTGTCTGCCTCTCTAGCTGGTTTGATCTTTGTTTTCCTAACTCATTTTTTTCGTGGCCTCAGGCCAAGGCACTTTATAGTTAGGCTTTCATCTAGTATCAGGATGAGGTGACCCTTCATGAACGCGAGAAGGCTCACCTTACTGCACAGGTTACCCAGTCCCCATTTGCTACTATATGATTTTGCTAGATTCTAGTGTTTTAACATCTTGGATCTGATTCGTGCAGTTTGAGAAGGAAGGTGCCTTGCTGAGGGAGGAGCTCCGAGCCAGAGATTTTGACGTCTTCGAACTTAAACGGCATATGAAAGAGATAACTTCCGAGAGGGATGCCCTCCAGGAGAAGGTGACCTTAGTCGGGCGTCAGCTCAATGACGTGAAGGAGGATAGTGACAAGTACAGAGGTCTCCATTCTAAGATGGTAGCTGCACTATCCGGGATCAAAATCGAAGTTGAGGCACTTTTATCTTTGCATAGAGAGGATGCTATTATGGAAAGCACTTGCATCGAGAGGGCATCTGAGGGGCTGGTCTGAAACCAACTCGAGTTGTAGAATGTGCTCGATTGGGACCTTGAGGTCAGGCTTTTAGAGGCATGCCGGGCGGTGGCTCAGGTGGTGATAAAAATGAGGGTGGAGACCCGGAAAGGGAAGGTGCCATCAAAAAGAGGCTGCTGGAGGACCCGTAGTTATTAGGATGCAACCCTTGGTGGAGCCATCGATAATTTAGGCTCGATGATGGATAAGGATTCTATTAGTTTCCCTCTTTGTATATAGTACTTTTACAGTATGCTGTAAATGGAGGTTGCATTTTTTCGCATATGTGTAAAAGAAAACTCGCGTCTTCACTTCTTTTTTATCCTTTCTTATCTCAAATCAGGCGAACTGGTCTCTGAGTCGGTAGGAATCCTTAGATCCATGATATGGCCTTGGGGCTCATTAGGCTGGCCCGTAGGCTCTTACGCGCTAGGTCGATGTGACCTTTAGTGTAAGCTGGCTTTTGAGCTCTTATGCTTCTGTCGTTAGACATGTGTAGTCAACTATTTCGGGTTTAGTCTCCGATTTGGGTTTCAACTCGAGCTCAATCAACCCTCAAGTTTTCAAATTTGTATGGGCTGGCGATAATGGCTCTTATGCTTTGCCCTTAGGCATATGTAGTTAACTATTTTGGGTTCAGTCTCCGAGTAGGGTTTTGACTCGAGCTCAATCGACCCTCAAGTTTTCAAATTTGAGTGGGCCGGTGACAATGGCTCTTATACCTTGCCCTTAGGCATATGTAGTTAACTATTTTGGCCTTGGAGATGTTTCGTGATTTTCATGCTTCCTCGACGAGGGCTTATGCGTTTGGAGTTTCGATCTGAGATCATGCGAGTGTCGAATTGTTGACGCCACTCTTCGGGTATTCGTGACGTTCTTGATGGAGGAATCATTTTTGCGAAAATTATGAGTTTCCTTTGGATTATGAGATGCTTTGGCAAAAGGTATTCTTTGATTACTTGGCACAAGTATACATTTCTTCGTTGTCGGGGGACCGGCTACATAGACACGGTTCATTCGACCGTTTGTCCTGTTACATCATTTTACTATTGGAACCCTGGGGGGATACCCTTCAGTATTCAGGTTTGATTGCAAAGGAAGCATCGAATAATTGTTGAGTCTTCCTTAGGAAGCACGTAGATGTTGCCTCGTTAAAAACCTTGCCGATAAAACCCTTTTCGGGATAAAACTTTGGCCGAAGGAAAAGAGTGCAACAGACACTTCGAAACCTTAAGGTCTTCGTGATGGGTCGACATTTCGACTACTTCGGTCGGGCGCCTGCAAAAAGGTTATCATGAAATATGAAATGAAAAAGGGAGATGATTATACCTTAGTGGCGATGGCGCTTTTAGATCTTGGCATTCGTTTGGTGTACGCGATACAGTCCTTTATTCGGATCCAGCCAAGGGCGTGCCTTAAAAGATCGTGTGGATGACATGTTGCGTCTCGTCCGTTTTGTTCTTTTTGGTTGTTTCTCTTTCCCAAAACTAATTTTTAGCTCGGCCGCTGAGGATTTCCCGAAGGTGACCATTTTCGAGTAACTAGGCCATTTCCTCCCAGCATTGCCGACAATCCTCGGTCCTGTGTCCGTGCGTGTTGTGAAACTTGCATACTAAGTTATAGTTCCTTACTGAAAGATCTAACTATACAGGCCTAGGCCATTTGGCTTTCCTGATTTTGCTGATGGCGAACACGATGTCCGGTACATCGATGTTGAAGTCGTATTCTGATAAGTGGGGTGCCTCAGTTAGCCCCGCATTTCTATCAAACCCGGATCTGTTGATCAATCCCTGAGGATTCTATCCTCGGTCTACCCTCCGATCAGTGTGAGGTAGATTACGCCTCGAGGCATTCCTCCTATCTTTGGTGTATGGTTGATATCTTTCTTTGTTTGGATTTGGCTCCTTCGCCGAGAGCCTTCTTGGTTATACAGAGCCTGAGGGGGCTCCCAGCTGGTCATCTTCGACCCTAATTTTTGATTGGAATCGGTTGTGGACGTCCGACCAGGTCACGACGGGGTACTTGACCAGATTCTCTTTCAGCTGCCTCGAGGCCACCGAACTTCGCTCATTCAGGCCTTGAGTGAAGGCCTGTACTACCCAGTCGCCGGAGATTGATGGTAGTTCTATTTGTTCCATTTGAAAGCGAGATACGAACTCTCGCAACATCTCGTTCTCCCTTTGCTTAATTTTGAAGACTACGGATTTCCTCGTGGACACTTTGATGGCCGGGGCATGTGCCTTATGAAGGAATCTGCCAGCATGGTAAACGAGTTTATAGAGTTTGGGGGTACCACATCATTGCCCCTTTGGAAAGTGTTTCTCCAAACTTTTTTAGCAGGACGGACTCGATCTCATCATCCTTCAGGTCGTTCCCCTTCACTGCACATGTGTAGGCGGTAACGTGCTCATTGGGTCCAAGGTACCATTGTATTTCTAAAGGTCTGGCATTCTGAACTTCTTCAGAATGCATTTCGGGGCCGCTTCCTGTGGGAACAACTTTTGTACAAACTTCTTCGAGTCCACCCCTTTCAAGATTGCGGGCGCTCCTGGAATTTGGTTTACCCTGGAGTTGTAAATCTTGAACTTCTTATCGTTGTCTTCTATCATTTTCTCGCCCGATTCGATCCTTGGTGAGGTCCTTGGGCATCTTTACGATGGCAGGATCAGCTATCAACCCATTATTGCTCGATCTCACCGGTACCTATTCGGCCGGAGGAGCCGTCTCTAGTGCTACTGCGCTAGGAGTTTTCTGGTGGATTTGCAGCTGAGCGATAGCAAGCTGTTGTACCTATAACATTTCAAAAATAACATGAAGGTTGACCTCCCGTTCTTCCCTGGTTGGGGTTTTTTGCGCTTCTTGTGGATCTCTTTGGTGTATGCTCCTACTGGTGCGTGAGCTTTTATCAACCTGCTGTATGTCACGTGAACCCGCATCCGTTAGAATTGGTCCTGGTGCATTCTTGAGTTTTTGTGGTGGCACACCAACAATTGGAACAACCACACCGTTCTCTCTATGGTTTTCAAGGTATTCGTTTTCAACTCTATTTACTGAGCCAGACATTTTGACCTGAAATCTAAGATCTTGGACAAGAAAAGGTGTGAAAGATAACTTGCGTTGTGTAATAAAACTAGCAAGAAAATAATCACTATTATTTTTAGCCCCACGGTGGGCGCCAATGTGTTTACCGCAAAAATGGTAATAACAATTAAATTTGTTGATGGGACTCTAAAAATACATGATCTATTTTTATGCTAGTTTTTAAGCAGTTGATGCTAGATGTGTGAGACTTAGAAACGAAATAAGATCTAAAGATAGAGTGATAATCAAACCGATAGGTTATCAATCGGGGCCTCGGGCTGGGGGCCTCGAGGTTGATTTCGGGGTCGGATACGAGCTATCAAGGATAATCGGGGTAGGGCTAATAATTATAAGATAATCAGCGAAGGATCTTTATGGACAATGATAAGCAATAAATGAAGAACAAATATGAAGATAATAAATGAGAGCAATAATATCAAGAGAGTATGTTAGAGAGAAAAGAGAATGTTCTTCTATATTTTGTGTGGAGCAGCTGAAGTAACAATAGCCTACAAAATGACAAGAATCCCCTTTATATAGGAGGGTAATCCCTACATGGTACAAAATTCATTAATTATAAAGATACGGAGATGGGACAACTAGTTGACGTTATGATGCGGGCTCAGACTACCCTGAGAGGCCTTGTTGGGTAGAGCTGCACCCCTTGGGAGCTCCCCTCTTTTCTAATACATCCGTTGATCTATATTGCCCCAACCTCGGGCGTCACTGTCCATCGAGGTAGAGCCTCGGCCCAAGTCTCGAGCCTCAGAGAGTATGTTCGTGGGGCACCAAAATGTCGGGAAAATTGGACCCTCCAATTTTGCCATATACACCTAAATAATAGGAAATAAAGGAAACCTTTTCTTAGTGGAAGAATAAAACATAACAGGTTTTGAAAAAGGGTTTTGACATAAAAACGTGGCTATATATACTTAATATAGGGCTGACAGTTTTTGCACAAGTTTTTACACTTTTCTTCCTTGGAATTTCGCCCACCCGAAATTTTCTCTTTTCGGATATTATTTGGGTAACACAGTAGAGGATTGTGGGAGATTTTGCTAAGGTTGCGGTCTTGCAATGCTGGAACTAGAGAACAAGATTAATCTAATTTGTTCACGCTTTAAGAGGTGACTCGAATAATCTCCGTATGAGCTAATTGTTTAATATACACGTGAATATGATACTGTAATTGCTTCCTCTACAATATATAATCCAACAATTGGTATCAGAGCCTACTCATGCCTAATTAAATGATTAGGATGAGCATGGAAAAGTATTGTAGCCTGAAATCTGAACTATTGATGGGTTTTTTGGAGTTAGCTCACCCTAGCAGCAGAATTGAAATCAGAAAGCAAAACAAAATAGATGCTCTGGAACACATACAGAAAGTTACCTACCTGATGCCTACGAGCAAGCTGCATCATGTTAATAGGCAAGTTTTAAATTACATGCAAAGTTAGTTTTTCTATAAAACTGCACTGCTTTTTTAACATGAATATATGTTCAGAGTATTATGATTATTCTGAAAATCATGTAATACCTGCTTACTG
This sequence comes from Nicotiana glauca, assembly GCA_026770625.1. Classification (NCBI taxonomy): domain Eukaryota; kingdom Viridiplantae; phylum Streptophyta; class Magnoliopsida; order Solanales; family Solanaceae; genus Nicotiana; species Nicotiana glauca. Next base: position 27,556 of record MU717905.1, read on the forward strand.
TTGATGATATTTCATTAGAATAATCTAAAAATTATTTTAATCCGAGGAAAATGCAAAAGTAGCTATTTGACCGAATTGGCCAGAAAATCAAAGGTCAACATGTTGACGGACTCCGATTGACCTGAAACTTGGCAGGTCCATGCGATTACTTGAGTCTTTTTAATCTAGTGGTGGTAGGGATCGTTTCCTATGGACTCTAGGATTAAATTTTAGTGATATAATAATTTTACACATTGACGTAGATAATCACTATAGATAATTTTACATATCGAATAAACTCATTATAGATAATCACTAGGTTATACTAGTTGTTGATTACTTGTATGTACTCTCCATCTAATTATGCATGTTGGTTCAATGGGACTACTATATTGAATGTTGATATTCACTTGACTTAAATTAACAGTTTACTCTCTATCCAATTATGGGATGTTTAAATTCATGGAGTGAATAATCTTAATTACATATGTATATTGCAAGAATAGCTCTTTTCCCATCAAAACTTGTTGTTCAAGATGCATAGATTAAACGTAAGTAGTATTTTTTGAATTTTAATATTCAATAATACATGAATAATTTTGATCTATTAATTTAATTGTCTCTCAGATTAACAATGACTGCTTTCAACCCCCTTACTGCTATTCTTACTCAAAACAAGCTTGAGGGTCTGAATTATGTTGATTGGAAACGAAACTTGGACATGGTCCTAATTGCCGAAGAGTACAAATTTGTGATCGATGAGTTGTGTCTAGAAAAACCTGAAGATAATGTTACGGATGATAAACAGAAAGCTTATCAAAAATGGGATAAGGCTGATGAGATGGTGCGATGTTACATTCTAGATTCTATGTCAAATGTTCTACAACATCAACATCAGTCTATGGAGTTTGCTTATGACATTCTTGAAAATCTCAAAGAAACGTTTGGAGATCAGAATCATGCAGCTAAGAAGATTTCCATGAAAACTCTTATGAATACCAAAATGGTTGAAGGTTCATCTATTAGGGACCATGTTCTGAAGATGATGAGTCTTCTAAATGAACTGTAGGTCCTTGGAGCTAACATTGATAAGAATACGCAGGTTGAAATAATCCTGCAGACTCTGCTAGACAGTTTTCAGCAGTTTTACCTGAATTATATGAACAATATGGATTTGTCACTTGCGAAATTGCTGAATGAGCTGCAGTCAATAGAGACTATTATCAAGAAACAAGCTCCTCCTATGGCATTGAATTTTGACGTAGGTTATCCTTCTAAGCTGAGAGGCGAGTAGAAGAAGAAAAAGGCTCAAAAACCCTCAGTTGGTGGCAGAACTACTGATGTGAAAAAGGCTAAGGGGAAGTGTTATCACTGCAAGAACCCTGGTCATCATAAGAAGCAATGTACGACTTATCTGTCCAAGATGAATAATAAATCAGGTGATTTACATCTACTTGTCGTTGAAACTCTTTTAGTGGTTATTTTTACCATGTCATTGTGTGTAGATTCGGGAGCCACTAATCATGTCTGCACTTATTTGCAGGGGTTTCAGGTAACAGAACATCTAAGTAGAAGAGAAATCAATGTTTATCAAGCAGATGGTTCGACAACCCCAACTTTAACATTAGAAAATATTAGTATTTCGTTTGATAGTAATAGAGTATTAGCTTTAAAGGACACATTATATGTACCTTCTGTTAGAAGGAATTTAATTTCGGTTTCTAGTGCTATGAGAGATGGTTATGACATTAATTTTCATGATATTGATAAATGTGTTATTAGTCATGATAAACGTTATCTCTCTTTGTCTATATTGATTAATGGTCTTTTATTGTTGATTCTATTCCTATACCGTTACATCCTAATGAACTGAATTATATTGATTTATCAAATAAGAGAAAATATTCTTCTGAGTTGAGTGAAACATATTTATGGCACTTGCGTTTGGGTCATAAAAATCTAAAACAAAATTTCAAGTTTGGTTAAGGATGGACCTTTAAGTTCATTAAAAGTGGAGGAACTACCAACTTGTGAATCTTGTTTAGAAGAAAAAATAACAAAACAAAATTTCCACTCAAAAGGAAATCGAGCAAGTGATAAATTAGAGTTAATTCACTCTGATTTGCCAGTTCCAATGAATGTCCAAGCAAGAGGCAGTTTTGAGTATTTTGTGACTTTCATAGATGATTAATCAAAGTATCGATATATTTATTTGTTGCATCGAAAGTCTAAATATTTTGAAAAGTTCAAAGAATTTAAGACAAAGACTGAAAAATGACATAATAAACATATTAAGACACTATGAACTGATCATGGAGTGAGTACCTCTATGCAAAATTTATTAGTTACTTATCAGAATGTGGAATTAGCTCTCAATTTCTGCACCCGGAACACCGAAACAAAATGGTTTAGCTGAATGAAGAAATAAGACTCTTATGGAAATGGTTAGATCAATGATGAGTTATTCCAGTTTGCCATCTTCCTTGGACATGCCTTAGAAATAACAAATTATGTTCTGAATTTAGTTCCTTTAAAGTCAGTATCTTTGACCCCTACAGAATTGTGGATTGGGCGCAAGCCTAGTCTGTAGCATATTCAAGTTTGGGGTTGTTCGGCACATGTGCTAAAAAGGAAAACAGATAAATTGGAGGCGGAACGCATGTATGTGTGTTTGCGGGTTATCCAAAAGGAACGAAAGGTGATTTATTCTACTGTCCAAAAGAAAAGAAAGTATTTGTCAGCACAGATGACAGGTTTCTTGAAGAAGACTATTTGATGAACCATATTCCTAGAAGTAAACTTGTTTTACAGGAACATAACAAAGGAATGGAAACTCAATCATCTAAAAAATAAAACGACCAGATGCAAAACCCGGAAGCCAATTTTGACATACCATTGTATTTTAGTAGTGGGAGTAATGTCAATAGACTTGATGCCCCGCAAGAATAAGTGCTAGAAGTCATACTACCATAAAGTAGTGGTAGTTACGTTAAGAGAACTGCACAACATGATGAAGTCATTGATATCCATGTGGATAACATGGAGACTCACATCCCTGATAATGATGTGGTTTAACCACAAGATCATAATGGCATAGTTGCAACTGATGTAGTGCATAGTTGCAGTAGGAGAGAAATAAGATAGCCAGTTTGTTTTACGCTCTTGGGAGAATCATATGATAGGATCCCTGAGGAGCCAACTTCCGAACCTGTCAATTACGACCAAGTACTACATGATAAAGATGTTGATAAGTGGGTTGCTGCTATGAAATCAGTGTTGATACCTAATTTTTCCCCATATAATTTAAATATGCATAAATACCTTCAAAATAGCATATATATATATATATATATAAGCATGCACAAGGCTTTTATTATTTTTTCCACAATTTTAAGGGTTTAAATTAATTTATTTTCTTTCCTTTTATCCATAAAATCCCATATAATTATTTTCAAAATTATTGTTATGATAATTCATCATTTAATTTCTATAATTATGCTAAAATATGGCTAATATAATTTTCATGTATTTTTATAATTACGTTTGGTATTTTAAAGCTAAATTGCATATAATTGTATTGTTAGCCATTTTAAGATATAATTATATTTTACATGCGTAAAATTGGTCCCTATATTTTTAAAATATTAATTATATATTTTAAGTTATTTTCCAGATATTACTTATTATTTATTAAAATTAAAATAGGGAAAAACTAGCTATTTAAATAATAGCCAAATTTGGCTTTCAATGGTAGCCAAAATCGGACCAATTTCCAGCCCCATCTTCTAATTAAATAACCCAACCCAGACCCAATTACCCCTACCCAATCCAAGCCATTTTAAATCCTGGCCATTGATCTTTTAGATCAACAACCCTCATTCTTCCTTTCCTTTTTTAATTCTAACAAAGACCCTAACCCTAATCATTTCTCTAATTCTGCCGCCCTCAAACTCTCTTATATCCTCTCTTCTCTCTCAACCTAACCCTAATCACTATTCAAACGCCGCCTCCTTCTCCGGTCATCTTCGGTGACTACCTCTGAAACCCCAAGCCTCCAATAGGTCTCTCATCGCCTTGCTCATCATCTCTAAGGCCTCCAAGGATCCTGCGTCATGTCGATTTGGGCCTAGGGTTTCTGTTTCTGTTACTTATGGCTTCTCCAGCATGATTTTAGGCAAAATCACACCTTATATGTCACGATCGGTGAAGTTTACAACAGGTTCTTTCGAGTTCTATTTGGGTTTCCTTTGAAAACCTAACTCTCGTTTGAATCTCAGAGATCTATGTTATTTTTAACGCTTTAAGTCTGCTTCTTCCAATGACTTGCACTATTCTTGAACTTCTTCTGAAAGATCCTCAATTTTTAAACCATTTTACTTTCTTTAAAAACTAGAGCTTTTTCGGAGTTCTTTCTACACCTGTTTTGACCGATTTTCTTTATGATTAAAACTCTTTCCTTGGTTATTTTGACCAATCTTATTTTCTTTATGTTTTTTAACTCGACTCTGTTAAAAGCCCTAATTTCTAAGATTTTCTTTGCTTCGGTTCTGTGTGTTAGCATGTTTACTTGACTCTTGTTAATCTTCCGTGGTTACCATGCTTCGAAGGTGTTTTACTGAATCCTTAGCCTACTTATGCCACTTTTATATGACTGTGCTCATTTTTCTTTCTCATCTCTTGCTTCTCTCTATCAATGTAGCTAACATTGCTGTTTGTTACGTTTGTTTTATCTTCTCTATTTATATGTTGAAATACAGAATCACGACTCCATCTTGATTGATTTTGATTTCCTTAATTGTTGGTGATTGAAAGGTTTTCTTTTAAAGCCCTAAAAGCTTTACCCCGTCTGTTTAAGCTAACTGATTTCATTACCATATTTGCTATGGTAATTTATTACTATCGAGTTGTGTCCTTACTTAAGTTTTTATGAATTTAATCCTAATCGACTACTCTATGCTTACTGAACCTTGACTCCTTCCTTATTTAGTCATGCAATGATTTTTCTTCTTGCCTTATATGATGCTGAATCTTCCCGTTTGATTTGATTCCCTTAACTTAAGAGATTACTTCCATGATTATCTAAGTGATTGATTATAAGTCCTTCAATTATTATACTATTATGATTCTTACCTTATTTCACTACCTACTTTCAACTATAAAAATACCCTAAGTCTTTCATTAACAAGACACGGACATCAAAAACTACCTCTCTTACTAAAATCCCTGCTCTCTTTTTCTCTTGTGCTATTTGCTACTATTAGCCAGCTGTAATCCAAGGCTAATCATTTGTGCTCTTTGGTTCTTTTATTCTGCTTACTTCTATCTTCACTGGTATGTCCTAGTTTTGATTTAAAGCTCCAACAACAATATGCTTCTCTTATTGTTTTAATTTCTTATATTTCTAGATTGCTTCTACTTGGTTCTGCTATGAAACTTGTAGTTAAGTTACATTATCAACATGCTACTATGTCTCCCTTCCCTTTCAATCAATGTATTCCCTTATGTGTTCCAAAGCATGCCTGGACAATTATCTTTTACCTACTCTGTACTTACCGTTTTGTGAATCCCAAATCCCTATCCCCTTCTATGTGTTTATGTTCTTCTTGACTGGTTTGTGATTATGCTAGTGTCAACTATCTCTGAGCATGTTCAAACCAGTCCTAAGACCCCTGCTGGGGTTATGTGTTTGCAGTCAAATATCTGTGTATCCCCAAATCCTTTAACCCATAGATGACTAGTGAATTCATTTAGATTCTGTGTGTGATCCTATCCTGAAGTGCTTGACTTTGTTTACCACTCCCACCTCTTTTCAAACAACTTTTGTTATTTTATTAGTTGCTTTTAAAATAGTCTCTAATAAGCCTTTTCAACTTGTGTCATGCACTCTCACTTTACTCTTAGTCAATAAGTTCTGCCCCCTCTAGTATGTGTACTGCCTTGGGATCAACCCTCTGAACTTTGGCATAGTGAGGCTGGACTTTCCACACTGCACTGGTTCCATTCTTGGTTACTAAATCTAGGTGTAAGCATTTCCCAGGATCCTCGAGACCCTTAGGGAACTTTGATGCACCTAGACTATGACTTATCTATGTAATTGAGGCTTATGAGACCATTGGAGGCTTTGGGAAACTTGGGCCTAATTGCAGGCTCCCAATAGAATAGCTTCTTCATTTTCTATTTTGTTTATGTAATTCATTCATCAGCTTGTAATAATTTGTAAACAGATACTTGGGGGTATTTAGTAAAAACGGTGTGTAGATGTATATTTTATGGGGTAATATGTGTAGAAATACTACTCTTAGGATCTTATTTGAATTTGATTGTTTGTGTGAGTAGAAAACATGTTCATAGGTTTACTCTTTTGAATCTTATCGCTTTTGCCTAATAAAAATCATGCCTATAGGATTTCACTTCCTATTTCATTTGCATCAAATAGAAACCCTACCTGTAGGATTTCACTTCTACTGTCGTTTGCATCAAGTAGAGATCATGTTCCTAAGGTTCGGTATTTTTGTCATGTTAGAAAGCACGTTTATAGGCTCTAGACAATCATGTCTTAAATCAATTCAAGTATAGATGCCATGCCTATAGGATTCGACTCTGATTCAGTTCTAATAAGTCTTTCTGTATGTTGCTAAAAAATAGTAATACGCCTAGATACCATGCCTGTAGGGATCTATACTCGCAATTCTGTGTGGTAATTTAATTTGGCCCAATAAATCAATTTCATTATGCCTAGTTCATTTCTAAATCTAGTTTTATTAAGCGATACATTTCCAGAAACAAGTTCTTTCAAAATTGTACCATGCTTATAGGTATTAAAGGAGCCTATTTCGAAAACCTGTTTGTTTCTGCATTAATATAGACCCAAGTACTGCATATAGGCAAGCCTTAGGGCATTTTCAAAAACACTGGATTTCCCTGAAGCTGTCTCTGTTGTTTAACATTTCTGATTCTAATAACCTTTAAAAGAATCCCAAGGCAACTGCTAGGTTATATTTTCTGGGTGTAAAAGTTTGGTCTATTTCTGCACAGTCGCTTAGAGATCCTGCTTTAGGACTTTGATTAATAAAGACCCTAATTGTGTTTGAGTCGTGCTGCTTGTATGTTTACTTGAGGAGGAAAATTGAGCCTTTTATCTGCTCCCATTATGTAAAAGTCATACATGTTTTGACTGTCGCCTTAGAGTTTTCGCCTTTCTAAACCTTAGGGGTACTTCTAGAACTACCTAATAGGTAGAGTTCCTAACTCCCTCCGGGACCACTAAGCAGGGACGGGTAGCAGTACGCAATAGGAATCCGTGACCAAACACTCGCTTTGCGTGACCAATGCAGGAATGGGAAGGGTAGGCATAGGATATGATGACTACGCGTTAATGTCACGTGTAGCCCCTCATTGAGGAGTGTCTACCGGATATTATGTGGGGTGATCCTTTAGGATAAACAACCTAGGACCCCTCCTTGCTCAAACCCTCTCCTTATTCAAATTTTTTTTTTATAATTTGCTCAAATCTTTATTTCGCTATTTGAATTGTTCAATGTGCTTTAAAAATAACTTATTTGATTCAACTATTTGTATGGACTAATTTGTGAATATACGTTCGGTCGGGACCCACAGTTATGAACAAAGAAGGGTGCCTAAAACCTTCCCCTCGAGGTTACTTCGAGCCCTTACCCTAATCTATGATAATGCAAACCAACTCAAGAGTTAATCACTCTATGTGTCCTAACGCACCATAGTCCGTTAGGTAAAGACTCTTCAAATACCCAATTCCTAAGAGGAAAGAAGTCATTACACCCCGTGAATGTCGAAACCTGGACCTCTCCCCGTCAAAAGGGGGGAAAAAGGGCGCGACAATCAGAGATGGGGTCTATGTACTCTAATCATGTCTGGGATCTTGTAGAACCACCTGATGGGGTTAAACCCATTAGATGCAAGTGGATCTATAAGAAAAAGAGAGTTCTAGATGAAAAGTGCAAACTTTTAAAGCAAGGCTTGTAGCGAAAGGGTTTACTCAAAAAGAAGGGATCGATTATGAGGAAACCTTCTCGCTAGTAGCCATGCTTAAGTTTATTAGGATTCTCTTATCTATTGCTACTTATTATGATTAGATATTTAGCAAATGGATGTTAAGACAACTTTCCTTAATGGAAGTCTTGATGAGTGCATCAATAGACGCAACCAAACGGTTTCGTGGTGGAAAGGAACATATGTTGTGTAAGCTTAAAAGGTCCATTTATGAACTAAAACGGGCATCTAGGTCATGGAACACTTGTTTTGACAAGGCGATTAAAACTTTTGGTTTTGATCAATGTCTTAACGAGTCTTGTATACAGAAGTGAGATGGGGACAAAGTGGAATTTTTAATCTTATATGTAGATGACATATTGCTAATAGGAAATAATATGGGCATGTTGGGTTCAGTTAAATAGTGGTTGTCCACGCACTTCGACATGAAAGATTCAGGCATGTAATTTGTCTATCTAAAGATCGTGAGATGACGTGAGGACACCTAGTCTCTACGACTAGGTAAGCCTAACATTTGCGGATTAATGAAATGAAACATAAAGTTTAACGACCAACAAATAATTTAACAACTGATATAAGTGCCACTCGGCATATACAATAACCACCCTCAAATATGCACAAAGTCTCCCAAGATGAGGAACACCGTAAGTCACAAGCTTCTAAGAACTTCTAACTATTCTATACATCAGTGTCTAAAGAAGTAAAGGAAGAATCAACATAAAAAGGGGTAGAAGGGGAATCCGAGGTCTGCGGACGCGCACAGATGTACCTAGAAGTGTCCTGAACAGTCGGAACCGTGCAACTAAACTCATGGCTGGTAGGAGGTACCTAGATCTACACAAAAAATATACAGAAGAGTAGCATGAGTACACCACAACGGTACCTAGTAAGTTTCAAGCCTAACATCGATCGAGTAGTGACGATGTCACGTCATGGAACTATATATATATATATATATATATGAATGATAGAACAAAAACTACAGAAAAATAAAGACTGAAATTTAACCAGAAGGAAAATCACAGAAAGATAACAGTACAATACACAAAAATAACGATAGGGGATCTCCCGAGATACCGTCTCGTAGTCCAAAGCGTAAATGTGTAAAGTAATCTCCCGGAATACCATTTCGTAGCCTCAAAGTGAATATGCATGAGGGATCTCCCGAAATACCGTTTTGTAGTCCCGAAGTAAATACACTGCTCAAACAATGGAAATCAGCTACAACACGAAATCCTACATTTTAGACTAAGTACAAGCCAAGGAAGAAGCAGGAAATCCACTAAGTATGCTGTGCAATGTTCAGATAAGCATTTAAGACATGTACACATGCTATTCTAGGCTAAACAAGATAATTACACATGGTAGTATAACTCAATTAAAGCGAAACAGGTTATTACTCAGTGAAAAAAGAGAGTTTACAACAAATAGTCTATGTGCGCACTTGTAACTTCACGTACATGACGCTCACACATCACAACAATACCAAATCCTAAGGGGAGTTCCCCCACACTAGGTTAGGCAATCCACTTATCTCGAACCAAGCACACTCAATCGGTAACAATACCTTTTCCATGAATATCCGACCCCGAATGGCCCAAATCTAGCCAAAAGCAATTACATATCATGAATACAACTATAATAGACTAATCTAATTAATGAAATCAAGACTTTAATAAGAAAATCAAAAACCGCTCTAAAAAGTCTCCCTGGGCCACGTCTCAGAATCGGGTAAAAGTCAAAAAATATGAATACCCATTCACTCACTAGTTCACTCGTGCCAAAATTATCTAAATCCGATATCAAAATCCCAATCAAATCTCAAAAATCTAGTTGAAGAACTTCCAACTTTTTTCCCCAATTTCTTACCCAAATTCCTTATTTAATGATGAAATCAACTATAGATTAATGTAATACAATAAAAAACGAGTTAAGAATCATTACCCCAAAATTCTCTCTGAAAAATCCTTGAATTATCGCCTTGATCCGAGCTCTCAATGTCCCTAAATTGAAAATGGATAAAACCTTTGACTTAGCCCTTTTTCTACCCAGCGATCCCTCAACTGCAGCCTCAAGTCGCACCTACGAGGCGGCACATGTGGAAATTCCATCGCAGGTGTTGATTCCACTTAAGGTCCAAAAATACGCTTCTGCGACAAACGGGTCGCACCTGCACATACTCCTACATAATCTGTCCGCTTCTGCGATTTCCAGCTCTAGGACCCTCCGCATCTGCGCTCCATCTTCCGCAAAAGCGACTCCGCTTTTGCGGTCCTTCCCTCGCACCTGTGCCCACAGACTAAACTTCTCCAACAGCACCTGTGCCCATTGGCTCCCTTCTGCTGGCTCGCACCTGCGGTCAATCTTGCGCATATGCAATTACACTTGGTGCAACAACTTAAGCCATTCTCCCAAAATCAACATTGATCCATTAACCATTCGGAATCCACCCGAGGCTCTCGGGATCTTAACCAAATATACCAATTATTCCTAAAATATCATACAAACTTAGTCGAGCCCTCAAGTCACATTAAATTAAGGCTGTCCAACGGGACGGGCCGGCCCGTCCCGTTCCGCGTCCCGTCCCGGTCCCATCCCATCCCAAGTTAAACGAGACATGGGATGGGACGAGACGGCCATTTCGTCCCATCTCGTTTCGTCTTGACCCATATCGCGTCCGCCAGATTTTTTTTAAAAAAAAATTAGCCATTGGGTAATGGCTAAAGTTGCAAAAATAGTCGTTCCCAACAGTCCAAATAGCCCCTAAA
>MU717905.1:38641-59174 GCA_026770625.1 Nicotiana glauca
CCCCCAAAACACCCCAACCCCCAAACTTTTAATATAACCCCTAAGTTTATTAAATTAAGCTTTGGCCCTATTTTTTATAAATACCCCCCATTCTTCTTCATTTTTTCCATAAAAAATCAATCTTCTCTCTCAAATCTCTTACATTCTAATATTCTATCTATATTATTCTCTCAATTTTGTTACTATCAGCTATCATTCAAGTATTTGGGCAAAATTCCATCATTCAAGTATTTGGAAAAAATTTTGGAGCAACTTTCAAGCTTCAAATTAATTTGTCAAGTATTTGGAGCAATATTTTGGGCAATTTCTTCAAGTTTCAATATTTAATCACGATGCACTTGTTCCATCTCCTAATTTTAATATATAATTTTTGCATATCATTTTAGTGCTTAATTTTTATGTTTACTTTACGTGTTATATTTTCATATTTTATTTGTGTGTTTAATTTTTGTGTTAGCTTTTTTAATTTAATTTTGTATATAAATTATGGCACCTAAAAATGTATTTGGCATTTTTAAAAAAAGTAGTAAAAAAAAGTAAAGGTGAAAGTAGTAGTAATCCTAATCCTAGTCATAATACTAACCCTTCTCCTAGACCTAGAATTAGAAAACATATTGATGAAATGACTCATATTGATGAAACTTCATTTTCCAACCCCCCACATTTTACGATGTTCATGTCGAAGAACAATTAGATCATGAAACTTTAGAAAGACAATTTGGCAATGATATTTTTTTAAGGACGAAGAAAATGAGGATGAAGAAAATAAGGAAGAAGAATTAGATGAAACACCCACTAGTCCCGCAACACAATCTCCAACTGAGAGTCAATCTCAGTCTGGAGCTTTACCCCTGTACCCCCTGTAAGGGTAAGCCTAAGGCTGAACATCCCAAAACATCACTTGTATGAATTTTTTTTAAATATGATAAAGTCAATCATCATGCTAAAAAAGTAAGCAACAATTTGCACACACAATAAGTGGTAGGACATGGGGTTTAACTAGAAAATAAGAAAGCATCACAAATCTTTATGGATACAAGCTAACATTGAAGCCGGAATAACTATAGATCCTACCATCAATCAACATTGCCAATTCCATTAGAATGTCCGAGAGATATTATTGATAAGTTATAATGAAGCTATATAGGAGCTTACATATATTAGTATGATGATTTTGAATTGGCTACTAAGAGGCCTAGTTCAAACAGAACCCTTCCTAGAAGGTGGATGCGTAGATTAATACTTTAAAATTATATTAAATAAATTATAATTCTATTATAAATTTATAATTACTAGAATATTTCAGTACAATTATTTTGTTTTAATATTTTATAATTCTTTACTTAGTTTTCTAATTTTCGTTTTAACATAGTAACATTTAAGTATATTAAATAAGTCAAAAGTCTAGTCGTTGCAAACTTTAAAAATATAGCAATTTTTAAAAAACTAGACTTTTTTTTAATAAAAAATACAATTAAGGCCCACGAACTCGTTCTGTCCCCTCCCGTTTGTTAGCGGGACGGGATGGGACGACCGTTTCGTCTCATTTGTCCCATCCCATTTCATCCCGTCCCGCTTAAATATTGTCCCGTCCCGTTAATTTTGTCCTGTCCCGTCCCGCCCCGTCCTGTTGGACAACCATACATTAAACAATGTTAAAACCACGAATCACCCTCCAATTCAAACTTAAAGAACTTGAAACTTAAAATTTCTACAACCTATGCCGACACCTATCAAACCACGTCCAATTGACCTCAAATTTTGCACACAAGTAATATTCAACATTACGAACCTACTCCAAGTTCCAGAATTGGAATCTGACCGCGATATCAAAAAGTCCATTACCGGTCAAAATCTCCAAAAATTCGACTTTTGCCATTCAAGTCTAAATCAACTACAAACCTCTAAAACACAATCCGGACATGCCCCTAAGTCCAAAATAACCCAACGGAGCTAACGGAACTGATAAAACTCCATTCCGAAGTCGTCCTCACACAAGTTCTAACTACAATCAAAATCCTAAGGTTTAAGCTTCCGTTTTAGGGACTAAGTGTCCCAAAACAGCCTGAAAACAACAACAAAACCTCCCAGTAAGCCAAATAAGCAGACAAGATATGGGGGAAGCAGTAAATAGGGGATATGGTCTATAACTCTCAAAACGACCAGCCGGGTCGTTACATCCTCCCCCTCTTAAAACAATCGTTCGTCCTTGAACGAGCATAGACACATACCTGGAGTGGTGAAGATATGAGGATAACGGCTTCGCATATCATGCTAAGTCTCCCAAGTCGCCTCCTCGACCGGCTAACCCTTCCACGGAACCTTAACTGAAGCAATATTCTTTGACCTCAACTTTTGAACCTTCCTGTCCAAAGGAGCCACCGGCTCCTCAACATAAGAATGATCCTTGTCCAACTGGACTGAGGTGAAATCCAGCACATGATACAGATCACTGTGATACTTTCGAAGCATAGAAACGTGAAATACCGGATGAACTCCTGCTGGACTGGGAGGTAAGGCAAGCTCATAAGCAACCTCCTCAACTCGCTGCAACACCTCAAATGGACCAATGAACCTTGGGCTCAGCTTGACCTTATTTCCGAACCTCACGATGCCCTTCATAGGCAAAACCCGAAGCAAGACCCGCTTTCCAACCATGAATGCAACATCACTAACCTTCCGATCTGCATAACTTTTCTATCTGGACTGGGCTATGCAAAGTCTATCCTGAATCACCTTAACCTTTTCCAAAGTATCCTGAACCAAGTCTATACCCAATAATCTAGCCTCGCCCGGCTCAAACCAACCCACTAGAGACTGACACCGCCTACCATACAAATCTTTATACAGTGCCATCTGAATGCTAGACTAATAACTGTTGTTGTAGGCAAACTCCGCAAGTGGCAAAAACCAATCCCAAGAACCTCCAAACTCCATCATGCACGCACAGAGCATATCCTCTAGAATTTGAATAGTGCACTCGGACTGTCCGTCTGTCTAAGGGTGAAATGCTATGCTCAACTCAACCGACTACCTAAAAATTCCATGGAATCTAACCATAACCCACATTTTGAGAACTTTGCATATAACTTCTTTTCTCTCAAGGTTTGAAGCACAGTCCTCGGGTGCTGCTCATTATCCTCCTGACTCTGGGAGTACACTAGGATGTTGTCAATAAATACAATGATGAATAAGTCAAGATAAGGCCGAAATAAAATGTGCATAAAATGCATAAATGCTTTTGGGATGATGGTCAGCCCAAATGATACCACAAGGAACTCGTAGTGACCATACCGTGTCTTGAAAGCAGTCTTCGGGATATCTAGCTCCTGAATCTTCAACTGATGATAAAAACTGAACACAAGTCAATCTTTGAAAACACTCTGGCACAGTATAATTGATCAAATAGGTCATTAATAAGAGGCAAAGGATAACTGTTCTTCACGGTAACTTTTTTCAATTGGTGATAATCCATGCATATATGTATATAACCATCCTTTTTCTACACAAAAAGACAGGAGTGCCCCAAGGTGACACACTGGGTAGAATGAAGCCATTATCAAGCAATTCCTATAGTTGTTCCTTCAAATCCTTCAACATAGGAGGATCCACATGATATGGAGTTAGAGATGGGCTAAGGGCCGATAACAAATCAATACCACTGTAGATATCTCTATCGGGTGGCATGCCTTGAAGATCAGTTGTGAAAACATCAGGGAAATCCCTTACTAATGGGACTAACTCAATTATAGGGGTATTAATACTGATATCTCACATAAGCTAGATACGCATCACACCCCTTCTCAACCATTCGTTGAGCTTTAAGAAAGGAAATAGTTTTGCTAGGAGTGTAATCTAAGGTACCCCTTCACTCTAACCGGGGTAAGCCTGGCATAGACAACGTCACGGTCTTGGCGTGACAATCAAGAATAGCACAATGGGGCGACAAACAATCCATGTCCAAGATAATATCAAAATCTACCATACTGAGCAATAATAAATCGGCCCTGGTCTCAAGACCACTAATAACAATCAAACATAACCTATACAAACGGTCAATAATAATAGAATCTCCCACGGGTGTAGACACATACACATGAGAACTCATAGAATCACGGGATACACCCAAATACGAGGCAAAATAAGATAACACATAGGAATAAGTGAACATGGATCAAACAAAACCAACACATCTCTATGACAGACCAGAATAATACCTATAATGATAGATTCAGAAGCAACAACCTCTATACAATAAGGAAGGGCATAGTATCTGGCCTGGCCTCCCCTTCTAAGGCGACCTCTACCTCCCCGACCTCCACCTCGAGCTGGCTGGGCAGGTGGAGTAATAGATGGTGCTGGAATCATGGTATGAGGACCTAGTGAGCATGCGGTGCCTGAGAAGTCAATGAAGGTGCACCCCTCCAAAGTCTAGAGAAATCCCTCACCATATGGCGAGTGACACCACACTCAAAACAAGATATGGGAGGGCGTGGCTATTGTGGTTGGCTTGGGCCAGGTCTACTAGATTGACTGCTGAAAGCACCCCGTGCAGGAGGTACGCTAGATACTGGCAGTGCATAATAAGGCTCCTAGGGTCTAGGAGTAGCTGGAATACCACTGGTGGCTGGAAGAGTTGAATGAACAGGGCGACTCGCATAGCCCCTGCCATGTCGAACTACAACTGGGGAACGAGCACCAGAATAATGGCCAGACTCTCAAGACCTCTTGGCCTCTCTCTCCTATCTCTCCCGAGCAAGAATTCCCTCCACTCTCTTAGCAATACTTACGACCTGCTGATACGAGATGTCCATCTCTAACTATCAATCCATGCTAGTCTTGATGCTGGGATCGAGCCCCTTAATAAATCGATGGACACTCTCGCGAACTATAGAAACCAAGGCTGGTGCATGTCTAGCCAAGTCATTGAAACGAACTACATACTTTGACAAAATCATAGCACCCTAGTGCAACATCTCAAACTCAGCGTGCAATGCATCTCTGAGGCTCTAAGGAACATACTCTCTCAAAAACATATTCGAGAACTGAGTCCATGTAAGTGAAGCTACCTCAGCCGGACTATCCAACTCATAAGCACGCCATCACTAATAGGCTGCTCCTCTAAGCTGAAATGCAGTGAAAGAAACCCCCACTCGACTCCGCTATGCCTGTAGTACAAAGGATACGGTGGAACTCCTACAAAAAGCCCTAAGCATCCTCTATCGCCAAACCACTGAAAGTAGGAGGGTGGTATTTCTTGTACCTCTCGAGCCTACATTTCTCCTCCTCAAAAACTGCCACCTTACCCTCGGGCTGAACTGGGGCAACAAGTGGCACTAGTATAACCTCTAAATCTGATAGACCTGAACCTGCTGCTCTGGGATGCTGGCGACGGGAGTCTATGATCCTCCCCCGACATGAGATGTGGCAGGATCAAGGGGAATCAACCCTGCTTGAGATAGAGTACCAAACATGCTCAGTAACTGTGCAAGGGTCTCCTAAAGAGCTGGTGTAATAGTAGTAGGCATCTTAGGTACCTGAGCTCCGACTAGAGCTATTGGTGGCTCCTCTGTAGCAGCCCGCAGGTGATCTGGCTGTACCACGTGGACGTTCTTATCCTCTACCCCATCCTCTAGTGGCTCTAGCAGGGGGCACTGGTGCCTGGCCATCTCTGGATTTACGTGTCCTCACCATCTGTGAGAGAATAGAAGACAAAAGTTTAGAATTTTAAAGTCAACAAAATTTCGCACGACAAGGAATCAAAATAAGTAAATTTTTTCCTAATAGTTCCATAGCCTCCAGAAGATAAATACGGACAACTCCGCATCGATCCGTGAGACTTTACTAAACCTGCTTGTGAATCACGACACCTATGAACCTAGAGGTATAATGCCAAATTGTTATGTCCCAAATCTTCCCTCTATGAGATGTCGTGACGGCACCTAGTCTCTGCGACTAGGTAAGCCTAACATTTGCGGATTAATGATACAAAAACATAAAATCTAACAACTAATTGCAACAGATAATTTAACAACTGATATAAGTGTCGCTCGGCACATACAATAAACACTCTCGAATATGCACAAAGTCTCCCAAGAATCGAACCACCGTAAGTTACAAACTTATAAGAATTTCTAACTGTTCTATACATCAGTGTCTAAAGAAGTAAAAGAATAATCAACATAAGAAGGGGTAGAAGAGGACTCTGAGGTTTGCTGACGCGGGCATATGTACCTTGAAGTCTCCTGAATAGCAACAACCGTGCAACTAAACTCAAGGCTGGTAGGAGGTACCTGGATCTGCACACAAAAATATATACAAGTGAGTAGCATGAGTACACTACAATGATACCTAGTAAGTTCCAAGCCTAACCTTGATCGAGTAATGACGAGGTCAAGTTATGGCCCTATTGGGGGGGTGTGTGTGTGTGTGTGTGTCTATCTATATATATATATATATATAAAATAATGACTGGAATTTAGCCAGAAGGAAAATCATTGAATGATAACAGTATAGTACACATAAATAATGACAGGGGATCTCCTGAGATACCCCCTTGTAGAACCAAACGTAAATGTGTAGGGGTTCTCCCGGAATACCATTTCATAGTCCCAAAGTAAATATGCAGGGGGAATCTCCCAGGATACCATCCTGTAGTCCCAAAGTAAATATGCAGGGGGTCTCCCAGGATACCGTCCCGTAGTCCCAAAGTAAATATGCAGGTGGATCTCTTGGGATACCATCTCGTAGTCCCAAAGTAAATACGCAGGGGGATCTCCCGAAATACCTTTCCATAGTCCCAAAGGAAATACACAGCTCAAACAATGGAAATACAGCTACAACATAAAATCTTACATTTTAGGCCAAGTACAAGTCAAGGAAGAAGCAAAAAATCCACTAAGCATGCTGCACAAAGTTCAAATAAGCATTTAAGACACGTAAACATGCTATTCTAGGCTAAACAGGATAATTACACATGCTAGTATAACTTAATTAATTCGAAACGGGTTATTACTTAGTGAAAACTGGAGTTTTACAACAAATAGCCCATGTACGTACTCGTCACTTCACGTACACGACACTCACATATCACAACAGTACCAAATCCTAAGTGGAGTTCCCCCACACAAGGTTAGGCAAGCATCTTACTTCGAACCAAGCTCAACCAATCGGTAACAATGTCTTCTCCCTGAATATCTAACTCTGAACGACCCAAATCTTGCCAAAAGCAATTACTTATCATAAATATAACTATAATAGACTAATCTAATCAATAAAATCAAGACTTTAATAAGAAAATCGAAAATCACCCTAAAATATCTCCCTGGGTCCACGTCTCAAAATCGGGTAAAAGTCATAAAATATGAAAACCCATTCACTCACTAGTTCACTCGTGCCAAAATTAACTAAATCCGATATCAAAATCCCAATCAAATCTCAAAAACTTAGTTGAAGAACTTCCAACCATTTTGCCCAATTTCTCACCCCAAATTCCTTATTTAATGATGAAATCAACTATAGATTAATGGAATACAACCAAAAACGAGTTAAGAATCATTACCCCAAAATTCTCTCTGAAAAATCCTTGAATTATCGCCTTGATCCGAGCTCTCAAAGTCCCTAAATTGAAAATGGATAAAACCTTTGACTTAGCCCTTTTTCTAAGTGGGTCCATATTCCGCAGAAGCGAATCTGCTTTTGTGGTCCTTCCCTAGGACCTGTGCCTATAGACCAAACTTCTCCAACTGCACTTACGCCAATTGGCTCGCTTCTGCGGCTTGCACTTGCGGTCAATCTTGCGCAGGTGCGATTACACCAGGTGCAACAACTTAAGCCATTCTCCCAAAACCAACTTTGATCCGTTAACCATTCGGAATCCACTCGAGGCCCCCGGGACCTTAACCAAATATATAAACAAGTCCTAAAACACCATAAGAACTTAATTGAGTCCTCAAATCAGATCAAACAATGCTAAAATCACTATTCACCCTCCAATTCAAACTTAAATAACTTGAAACTTCAAATTTCTACCACTGATGCCGAAATCTATCAAACCACATCGGATTGACCTCAAATTTCACACACAATTCATATCCAGCGTTACGGACCTAATCCAACTTCCAGAATAAGAATCCGACCCCGATATCAAAAAGTCCACTACTATTCAAAATCTCCAAAAATTTGACTTCCGCCATTTCAAGCCTAAATAAGCTACAGACCTCCAAAACACAATCTGAATATGCTCCTAAGTCCAAAATTACCCACAGAGCTAACAGATTTGACGAAACTCCATTTCGAAGTCATCTTCACACAAGTTTCGATTAGAGTCAAAATCCTAAGGTTTAAGCTTCCGTTTTAGGGACTAAGTGTCCCAAAACACTCTGAAAACAAGAACAAAACTTCTTGGCAAGCCACATAAGCAGAACAAGATACAAGGGAAGCAGTAAATAGGGGATCGGGGCTATAATTCTCAAAATGACCGATCAGGTCATTACACCTAAAATTGATGAAGAGATAGAAAAGATGAAGACAGTCCCCTATGTATCTACTATGGGGAGTCTGATGTATGCCATGTTATATACTAGACCTGATATTTGCTTTGCCATGGGTGTGGTTTGTAGATTTTAGTCTAATCTTGGAAGAGAGCATTGGGCTGCAGTTAAGCATATAATCAAGTACCTAGAAAGGACTAAGGATTATATGATAGTCTGCCATTCAGATGACCTTATGCCTATTGGATGCACTGATTCGGATTTCCAATTAGATAAAAGATTCTAGAAAGTCTATCTCAGGAAATGAGTTTAATTTGGGAGGTGGAGCCATAAGTTAGAGGAGCATCAAACAAACTTGTGTTGCTGATTCCACCATGGAAACTGGATATGCGGCAGCCT
Organism: Nicotiana glauca; assembly: GCA_026770625.1. Lineage (NCBI taxonomy): Eukaryota > Viridiplantae > Streptophyta > Magnoliopsida > Solanales > Solanaceae > Nicotiana > Nicotiana glauca. Next base: position 47,533 of record MU717905.1, read on the forward strand.
CCGAGGCAACCAAAGAGGCGGTTTGGCTTGGGAACTTCCTAAGAGAGTTGGGTGCGGTTACCTCGATTCAAGCACCAATAACATTTTATTGTGAAAATAGTGGTGTTGTTGAAAATTTAAAGGAGTCATGGAGCCATAAAAGTGCAAAGAACATTGAGCGTAAATATCATTTAATTCATGAGATAGTGAAAAGAGGGGATGTATTAGTCACCGAGATTGCGTTAGAGAATAACTTAGCAGACCCGTTTACTAAGACCTTGTCACAAAAGACTTTTGATATGCATGTACACGGAATGAGTGTCAGAAATATAGACATATGGTTATGAGTCTAAGTGGGAGATTGTTAGAATATACTATAAACCATGCATATTGATATAGTATTCTTTATGGAATAATTATTTATTTATTTATTCAATTCAATAAAGTTTTATTTTAAATAAATCATGTATTTGTCTGTGTGTCCGTTGCTTATATAGTAAATGATTTAGTATACATAGTTTAGCTTATAAACGGAATATTAAATCATCGGTTCTTATAAGACATATATTTTATGTTCAAAATCTAATGATGGAATTAGACAAACCATCGGAATAGTTGTAGCACAAGATTAAATACAAGTTATATTGATTATGGGAATTGTTTGATTCCGACTTCTTGTACTATTACATTTTATATGTACTGAACGAATCAAGTAAAGATAAGTATTTTATACTGACTTAATAAGATAATTTCTCTAGTCCATTCAATGTATTTATACTCTTAATCTTGATATAATTATTAATAGTTGTGTGTGTTAATTATTATTTTGATTTATTAAAAGGTGAGATTCTTTCATGGGTCAATAAGCCTGGTAAATTGGACAATAATGATATACATTGACAAAGTAATAATTAGTTGATAAAATCCATGTCTTGGCTTTTGAGATTGATGATACTCCTTTATTAAAGCTTAGAAATTTACGTATGTAAACCCCGCCAGTGGATTTTATATCTGACCAATGAAATAAGTTAAGCGAAAATCTAAAAGAAGTAATCAATAAATTAAATTGTCAGTAATTCATTTGATTGATTAGTATCTGAATCTTATTATGGGGTGTTAAATAAGGTTTTATGAAAGAATTTTAAAATTTAACTAAGGAGTGCAATTGCAAATTTTTATTGGAATAATTCGTAATTTATTACGGTAGAAATTAATTTCAAATTTTTGAAATTAATTCTATAATAGGAAGCCTTGTTAATTAAATTATTTGGTCCCTACTATGACTAATAATAGGAATAAAAGATACCTTTCCTTAGTAGAAGAAGAAAACCTAACATGTTTTGGTAAAGAGGTTTAACCTAAAAAACGTGGCTATATATACTCAATAAAGGGCTGGTCGCTTTTTCACTAATTTTTACACGTTTTTTCCTTGGAATTTTGCCCACTCGAAATTCTCTCTTTCAGATATTATTTGGGTAGCACAGTAGAAGATTATGGGAGGTTTTGCTGAGGTCGCGGTCTTGCAAATATGGAACTGGAGACCGAGATTAATCTGCTTTGTTCACGCTTTAAGAGGTAACTCGAATAGTCTCCGTATGTGCTGATTGCTTAATTTACACGTGAATATGATAATGTAATTGCTTCCACGGTGCTATATAATCTAACATATAGCTTGTCTAGAAAGGAAGCGAAAGTCAAATTTAAACATATGGAATCAAAGGCTGAGTTTTTTTTTATTTTTTTATTTGTTATTTGAATTCTAGAAAATGAGCTTATTTAATTATGGATAATATATTTATATCTATTGAGTTAATTTCTTACCATAAATATAAAACTTGAGTCAAGGCTATTGAATTTTATCGAACCCCTTAGTAAAGCTGTAGCTCCATGCTTGTATAAAATTATACTACACCGGTATGTTTTAGTAATTGCCAAAGCAATAAGGATACCCTTATATAATATTTCCATGATGTTGGTGTCACGATTCGGAATTATCACCTTCGGGACCGTGATGTCGACTAACATTTCACTTGCTAGGCAAGCCAACATTAGAAATCTTTTAGCCATATTTAACCAATTTCAATAAGTAAGACTAATTAAGCCGAAATGAAACTAAAACTAAGTGTAGAATAACATAAAACCAATAATATCTATGTACAACCTGTATCTGGAGTCATAATTCACGAGCTTCTAGAGTTCCAACATATAAAGTTTGAAATAAGTTCAACTGTCTCGAGTGATAAGAACAATAAATAAGGGAAAAGTGAAAGGGGAATTCAAGATATGCGAATGCCAGCAGATCTACCTCGAGTCTCCAAAAGAAGTTCGAGCTGAAACACCTCACGAACGGATGGGACCAGTACCAAAATCTACACAAGAAGTGCAAAGTGTAGTATAAGTATAACCGATCCCATGTACTCCGTAAGTGTCGAGCCTAACCTCGACGAGATAGTGACGAGGCTATGACAAGACACCCACATAAATAAATCTATGCAAATATAATATACGTACAACATAATAACAATTAAATGTTAAACAAGTACTGTTGGGAGGGGATATGCGAAAGGGGGTACAAGATGTGATAAGTACGACATGGAATGATATCAAGAAACAACCAATAAGCATTAACCATCTAAACGAATAAACATAATGAACAAGGCTGCACGTCATCTCCCTTCGTGCTTTTACTCCCAACCTCACTATGAAACAATATTAACGGCACAACATCACCCTTCGTGCTTTTACTCTCACTTTCATCATAAATTAATAGATACGACACGACATCACCTTTCGTGCATTAATTCTCAAAATATGGCACGACATCATCCTTCGTGTATTAACTTTCAAAATATGTCACGGCATCAACCTTCATGCATTAACTCTCACAATATGGCACGGCATCACCCTTTGTCCATTAATACCCAAATATGACACGACATCACCCTTCATGTATTAAGAGTCTCCCTTACCATATAACAATGAACAAAGAACAACATGGAGATAGAACGAGCAAGAACAAGCCTTAAGTCAAAAATGGTTCCACAATACCAACCTCAACTTCAGAAACAATACTCAATTATCACAGATAGTCCATAAACACAGAAAGAACAATCAATTTAGTAATTAACTAGTCTAAGCATGGATATCATGACCAAAGGAAGTATTAAATTATAAGAAATAAGTCTCACCCGCATGCTTTAGCCCAACAACAAAACAAAACTACTCATCACCTCACATATACATTATACCCAACATTTAAACATGTAGCAAATAGGCATATGAGTCTTAATCCCTCAAGTCAAGGTTAACCACGACACTTAACTCGCACCAAAGATCAACTCAAATCTCAACCACACCTTTGCCCTTCAAACAAGCATCCAAACCAACAAAATCTAGCAAATTATCAACCAAACGATTCAAATTAGACCATAGGAACTACCCATGATTACAAAAGATTCAATTTAGGTCATTATTAAAAAAGTCAACAAAAGTTAATTCCCAGGATCGCTTGGTCCAAATTTGAAATTCGGATAAAGCCCCGATTACTCATTCCCCCCGAGCTCGATTATGTAATTTATTTTGAAATCAGACCTTAATTTGAGTTCTAAATTTTAATTTTACGAAAATCCCTAATTCTACCCAAACCCCCAATTCCACTATGAAAATACTAGACTTTAGGTTGAAATCTTATGAAATGTAATGAAAGATTGAAAGAAAATAGGTTAGAATCACTTAGCAGGGCTATTGGGAAAATCGCCTTTAGGGTTCTCTAGGTTTGAAAATTTAAAGAATGAGAGAAAATTCCTTCTAACTCATATTTGGCCAGTTGGAGATGTCACAATTGTGACATGAGATTCGCAATTGAGAATACCGCAAATGCGAGAGATACTTCGCAAATGCGGAGTCCTAGCATTTTTGCTATCATCACAATTGCAAACATTGTCCACCCCGCAAATGCGAGCATTTGATCGCATTTACGGTCATTGACCCCCCAAGCCCCACTTTGCAATTGCGAAGAAATAGGTCGCAAATGGGGAACTGAAAGGTATGTTGCCATATTGAAAATGTGAGGCCAGACCTCGCAATTGCGAGGTCTGAGGCCTGCACCAGAAATTGAACAACACCAGCTGTGTTTTCTAAGTCCAAACCACTCTGTAACCTATTCAAAACTTACCCGAGCCCTCGGGGTTCCAAACCAAACATTCATACAAGTCAAAAAATGTTGTACAAATTTGATCGCGCAATCAAATCGCCAAAATAACACTTAGAACTACAAATCGGACACCAAATCAAATAAGAATTTCAAGAAAACTCATGAACTTCTATTTTAACAACCGGACATCCGATTCACATCAAACCAACTCCGTTCTTCACCAAATTTGACAGAGAAGTCATAAATATAGTAATGGACCTATACAAGATTCCAAAACTAAAATATAAACCCGATATCAATAAAGTAAAATATTGGTCAAACTTTTAGATCCATTAAGCCTTCAAACTTTAATTTAAAAAAAATGCGAAAACTCGAGCTAGGGACCTCCAAATTCGATTTTGAGTATATGCCCAAGTCCTAAATCATAATGTGGAGCCATCGGTACCGTCAAAATATGGATCCGGGTCTATTTGCTCAAAACGTTGATCAAGGTCAACTCAAATAGATTTTTAAGGCAAAATTTCATATTTTTATCAGTTTTAACATAAAAGCCTTCCGAACTCGAACTGCGCATGCAAATTGAGAAAGGCTAAAATAAGGTATTTGAGGTTTCGAAACATAAAATTTAGATTAAAACTCTAGATGACCTATCAGGTAATCATAGTTACTAATATATGCATTGACTTATAACTGGTCTATTCAAGCGTCTTTAAGGTCAAATGTGTTTTTTTCCTTTCAAAAACGGATAATACATAATTACCCCATTAGGGTTGTACCAAAGTGGGATAATATTAAAAATTTACTGTCTCTTCTAGATACTTCTAGTGCGGCCCACATATAAGGTAATAAATTATTTATCTTATCTCCCAAAGGAAATAATATATCAGATAATATTCAGTAGTTATGCATATATGGTAGTTTCTTTGATGAAAAGAAATAATTTCTATTAAGAGTACCTTGGACAATTATATTTTATGAAAAGTCTCCAGGGCTAAAGTATTTTTCTAAGAGTCCCTAGCCTACCTATAAATAAGCCTGTGACTCCATTAATATGGCATCCTACGATAGGTACATGCTAGAAGACTTTAGGTTTTTTGTCAAGGTTCCTCCAAGGCAATTCCCCACATCACTTGAACAATCATGGCTGAAGGTACGTTCCTCATTTAATTTTCGTTGCGTTGGCTCTGTATGTGTTGTTGGACTTTAAGCCATTGAGCTTTAAAGTAGAAGAAGTGTGAATTGGAAATGGAGGGAAAATGAAAAATTTGAAGAAGTGAACTTTTATCTTGCACTTTGTCCCTCATTGGTGAGGGACAATCACATTTGTGTGCTTATATATAGATTCACTTCTTAAAGCTCTTAAAAGGAGTTGAAGAGAATGAACCATCGCGCTGTCGTCGTCGCTCACTCGGCTCGACTTCGGCTTCGATTTTGGATTTGGATTTGTCAAATGATCGATCGATAAGATTATTTTTGGACAAAATTTATTTAATTATTTAATAATTAATTAAATGCCAAATCACTGCTGAAAATCACCGCTGAAAATACGTTCAGAGGGCCTCGCTGGCCGCGGTTCTGCCGCGACCGCGGTGGGACCACGGCAGGCAGATTCCAAGAGCCCCTTTGGCCGCGGTTCTGCCGCAATCGCGGTAGAACCGCGACAGGCAGTGTATTTTCAGAAAAGGCACTTTTTCCAGACACCTCTTCTGATATTTGCCTATAAATTCTTAGGCAAGGCTGCATTTTATGCACACGAAAAATACTCCAGAACTTCTTTCTTTCTGAATATACTGCGTCCTAATTCGCAGTCTCTCTCTCTCAAATTCGTAAGTGTGATTTTGCTCCGTTCTTTGAGTTCGTTGGTATCCTGCAGTTTGTATTGCCACTGTTGCAGGAAGGTTTATTTCGTTTTATCCTGGGAGGATTTAATCCATTACCTTGGCAACGTATGAGAGGGTTAAAATTCCTTAAGGACACACAAAAAACTTGTGGACTCGGAATATTTCTAATTTTCTACTATTTTCAGATTTCTATAATTCTTCTAATAGTTTTTTTGATTTTTTGGTTTATCACAGTAACGCTAACAAGCTTAAGGAATTTTAAATTTACTAACGTTTCTGTGTTGATTATATATTAAACTGTTTTCTATATACTTATTTGGAGACTAAAGCCGTGTTGCTTTCTACTCCCAAAATTATTTCTGTCCGGTTTAAAGTACATAAAAACTTTGCCGGAATAATAAACGTACGGGTTTGAAGTATATAAAAACTTCACCATTGTTATGTGTTGTATGTTTGGTTTGGTATTCGGTTTGAAGATATCAAAACTTCACTAATTTAACAAAGTTCTGTATTGTTTTCGACTTTACAGAAATATGACGAATAAAAACCAAACTAATGGAAGTGTTGCGGGAACGGTCACTACTATTACGAGTGCTGCTGCCTCGTCAAGCCGTTCTACTCCTGCTCATGCTATGGCACTGGCAGAAAAACCTGAAAAGTTTTCCGGTATTGACTTCAAACGCTGGCAAATGAAGATGCTCTTCTATCTTACTACGTTGAGTTTGCAACGTTTCATCAAGGAGGATCCTCCGNATGATGAACGACTTGTTGTAACTGAAGCATGGACATTCTGATTTCTTGTGCAGAAACTACATTTTGAGTTGTTTGGAAGATGGATTGTACAATGTATATAGTGTCATGGAAACTTCAAAAGCCTTATGGAATGCGCTTGAGAAGAAGTACAAAACTGAGGATGCCGGACTTAAGAAGTTCGTGGCTGCAAAGTTTTTGAATTTCAAGATGATTGACACTAGGTCAGTCATAACTCAAGTCCAAGAATTACAAGTCATTGTGCATGACCTCCTTGCTGAAGGTATGATGTTGAGGCCAAACACACACACAAGCGCACGCGGTCGTCAAGTAATAAAGTGACTAAAAGTCGGATGTCGATCCCACGAGGACTTGTGATTAACTATTAACTAAATTAGACTCTCTTAATTATCTAAATTAGAATTAAGCCTACAAGTATTTGGTTCTAAACTAATTAAATAAATAAAAACAAATAATGAACTTTTAACAGAGAAAGAGCAGATTTTTATGATATCAATGTAATGAAAACGATCTAGGGTTATGGGCTATCTAACATTCCTATTGTATTCTTCAATTAAATTGACTAACTAATTTATCTAGTTTATTGGTTGACAGGGTTAATATTGCTCATAAGAATCTATCGAATTCTTACTCGCCTATTCAAGCTAACCTAACGCCTATATGTCTATGGAGTTAGAATCAACAAGAACGCATTTATAATTCCTGTAAATCAACCAAGCAAGGCAATTAGGTATATGTCTATCCTAACCGCGATTCCGTTCCCCGAGGCCCAGGTTCAAGAACTTGCTTTACTCAATCCTATATGCAATCTAGAATTTCCACTTTCGAGTTCAACTTTAGATTCGTAGATAGTATTCAATTGGTGATCAAGCAATCAAATAATTAAGTGCAAGATTAAATAAATAGACCAATATGATAATCTAAGAAATCAAAATCAATATCCGAATAACAATAGTCATGAAAGAACCACAACCCTAGAACGTGAAGTTTAGCTCCACATAGACATGGTAGCAAAACAACAAATCATACAAAGAAACACAAAAAGACTAAGTTTGTGGAAGAAAAGATGAAACCCGGCCTCCACGGCGGCTCTGTGCTCTTCCTTGGTCAAAAATTGCTCTCCAAAACATTCTCCTATGTATATATATCAAGTAGGGTTGGGCCCAAACAATTATACCTTCTCCAAGTTGAACAATTACACTTTTTCCGGGCTTAACTAGCGCTGCAGCGCACCTGGGCGCGCTAGTTGGACAACTTTCTGTCTCTGGGCGCGCTAAAACTAGCGCTGCCGCGCTATTTCGACTTTTTCACCCTGTTTCGTACCGAATTTGGAAAAACATAAAACATGAAAGTTTTAGATCATTGAGTTAGCTTTCCAACCATATATTGTGGAGCTAACATAGAGTTTTTAGAGAAAAGTTATGTCTATTTTACTAGACAGTACACAATCTGCCTACTGGAGTCTTCGTTCGCTCTAACCATCATCCATTGACCCACAAACGCGATCCCGGCTTAATTTCTTTAACTTTTAATGAAACTTTAAAGCTCCAAATTACTTGAATTAATGCCATAACATCTATATAGCTCGGAATCACTCCTACAAGGCATAAAACACACCATTAGTGCAAAATACTAGCGATTACAGCTCAAAATCAATTAAAGTGCTGTAAACTAGAGTGTAATAATCGACTAAAATACGCAATTATAGCCTATCATCAATACCCCACACTTAATCATTTCTCATCCTCGAGTCAACCAAAATTACTCTATCTATGAGCACATAACATATTTGAAGCACACTACACCAATGATTATGGTTGATAGCAACAATTAAACTCTAGCATATGCAATCATCATACTCTTCCCTTTACTTATGCCACTCTTCAAAAATATTCAAACAAAGACAATATGCTCAAAAAAACCCTAGCTTAAAAAACCGACTCAATGTCACAATTAACTCATGGCTTGAAAACCCAACGGCGTAGAGAAGTCTAATAACGTTACCTATCCCTCATGAAGCCATGTTCCCTCACAACAAGAACAAGAGAATACGTTGAACCAACACAATCAAATCTCATGATCAAATATAGTTTATAGACTCATATATATATCAAAGAACTCTCTCACTCTCACAAAAGAAGTCACATGCATGCACTTGGTACAATAGGCTTGCCCTTAATGTAAATCTCTACTAATATAGGCTCGCTCGATCTAAAATCAGTTAGGACTTTTTCATGGTTGTAATATGGGCTAAGGGACGGGTGGGATATATTTAGGAATAGTGGTTCACCCTCCTAAGCACTTTAAAACATCACATAATCGCTTTGAGCGCAAATTTTTCAATCTCAACTTCAATTTCACAACTAAAATCACTCCCAATAATGTTCCCTCTTTCTTTAAGCACTACTTTAATTCATACCCCACTAGCAGGAACAAGACAATAATTTATTCACCTATTTTTTTTTTTAATTTTCGCTAGTGGTGTATTATTTTACAAAACAAGTGCACCTTTCTTCCTTTTATTGGTTCCACTCAAAAGCCACCCCACACTTAGTTACTTCTTACTTCTTTTAACGCTCATCTCACAATTAAAGTGCTTTAAGAGGTAAAGAGATCAAAGATATCAATTTAGAACAAAAAGGATATAGGCTTGTAATGTGGGTGCCAAACAAATGTCTATAGGCTCAAAAGGGTTAACTAGGGATAGATTTTATTTGTGATAAGCAATTAAGCTCAAAAAGATCAAAGAAAGCCTAAAATCACTTTTCAAACCGAACATCGCCTAAAATTTCGTTTCAATTCACATATCGGGCAAGTTCTAGACGCAAGTACATAACATGGACAACACAAAAACCTCGCCACACATGGCACATGACTCACTAAGGACGATCCCATTCCGACTCTCAATAATTGCAAGTATTCACGGAGCCACGAGATATTAAGCATGAACCACAAAGTGAACATAAGTCAAGAAAACGAGACATAGGCATCACAAGACATGCTATCCAACTAAGCAAGGCATCATCAATAATTTCAAATCATAGAGAAGATACTACACATGCCAAAGCCTAAATATGCTACTATCAAACAAGTCAAGGGCGCCTAGGTTCATCATTCTTCCTTTTTTTATTCCTTAAATTCTAATCTACTCTAAAATATAAAAAAAAAATACTATTACCCGGTTCAAACTACATTCCATGGAAAAGAACCGATGCACAAAGAAAAACCACGGGGGATTATTACTACCTAAAGAAAGCCAAAAGACATATTTTTGTGTTTTTTTTTGTTTAGACTTTTATCCCTCAAGAAAGCTGTCTAGGAGATCCATTGTCGGGAAAAGTCCCAATTTTTTTTTTCATTTTTCTAAAAAAAATATTCAATTAAACTAACACAACTAAAATAGCATAGAAAGTCACTCAGACAATCTCCTCACCCCAAACTTAAAATTGTGTAATGTCCTCAATGCACACTATAAATAATAAGAGGGTAAAAGAGACTCCCTGGTAGGCCAAAGGCCGAAGAATTAGCTGCTCACGGGATACTCAGACTTCTCCCACGTATGATCCCTTGTGCGGGTACCTCACACTCGGTTTCAGACACATGCTCGCTTTCGCACATGCCTATTGGCTTTGACTCCATGCTCCTACTCCTACAAACCGCAAAAATAATACTACAACATAATAAAAATAAATTAAATAAACAAAAATAAAAGAAAGCAGTAAAGCCGGGTTGCCTCCCAACAAGCGCCTAATTTAACGTCGCGGCACGACGTGAACCACTTTTTCCTCCACCCCGAACTTATGAATTGTACCCCTAACATGGCATCCAGTCTGCGGCTATGCTTCAGTGGTGGGGCTACAATGATAACCAGGCCAAGTAATAATTTTTTCACTCTACACTTCTTGGCCTTTAGATGAGGAATGTAATTTTTGCATTTTGGCACAATAAATTCTAGAATATAGGTGCTCTCATCCTCACTCGTTGACCCTTCATTGGCTCAGATGGCTCGATTACTATATTACTATCTAAACACAATGTGGAAATTTGATTGGAATAAGGTCTAATGCGCTCTAACTCATGAATTTTACTACTATTTGCATCCTCATATTTACACACTCAAGTCTCCCAAAGTAATATTATCTACTCCCTCACATGACTCTAGAGCACTCTTCTCAATATTGGCATCCTCAAGATAAACATGGTCTCGTGATTGGTATTCTCGTTTTAGCTCCTCAATTTGGTCTAGAAGATTTTTTTCAGCTGCACACAACTCATTATTAAATTGTTGGGCGTTACACGCATCAACCTTTGTACTCAAATCTGCATCTAATTTATGTACAACCAAGCCAAAATTATCAATTTTATGTGCAAGTTCATCTCTCTCCTTAGACCAATCATTCACCAATGTTGTTAGAATACAACGTCGTTTCGCATATTCGCCTAATCGAGAATATCCATCCCAATACCAACTTTTATTCCCATATTCAAATTCATACCTCCCAGAGTTCAGGTCATGACAAGACCAAAAAGACGGGCCATAAATATCTTCCGTCAACCAAGCATCTTCATCAATAACCTTACCTCCGGATATTTCATCCTCTGATGTCATGTTGAGAGAACTAGAAACACGCTAAGAGAAAAATCAAATAGTTATAAAAATAAAAATATTTACAAAAAGAGAAGAAAAAAAAATCAAAACTTGTAAAGATAAAAGTAAAAGTCTAATATAAAAAAATAGTTAATTTCTAAGTCCCCGGCAACGGCGCCAAAAACTTGTTGCGGCCAAACGCACACGCAAGCGCACACGGTCGTCAAGTAATAAAGTGACTAAAAGTCGGATGTCGATCCCACGAGGACTTGTGATTAACTATTAACTAAATTAGACTCTCCTAATTATC
>MU717905.1:67777-108636 GCA_026770625.1 Nicotiana glauca
ACACACACACACACTGCTGCGGCGTGCAGTCCGATCCAATAATAATAGTCGACTGCGCTCACTGGGGGTGTGCAGACTCCAGAGGGGCTCTTATAGCCCAAGCGCTATACTACTGGGGCGTGCAGTCCGATCCATATAATATACTACTGCGGCGTGTAGTTCGATCCATATAATATACTGCTGCGGCATGCAGCCCGATCCATATATGTATATATATACTGCTGCGGCGTGCATCCCGATCCGAGATATATCAAATACCCTCACTATGGGGGGTCCTCAACCCCTCTCAGTCCATATAGACTTGGCCTCTCGGGCACACTCAGATAAGACAGGGTTCCCAACCCACATTATTCTCATTAGGATTTACCAATTTCTAAAGCCGGTTCATATTATATTTATCAGTTAAGGACATGACTGAGGGTATAATTTTTAACGAGTAAAGTGAGGTCAACCAGTACAAACGCCCCCTAAGGGTTCTACAGGTCGGCACAAGGCCCCAAACATGGCAACTAGCCCAGAATACAATTATATTAATTAAGTTTCAGCCAAAATACAATAGAATCATCAATCGGGATGGACCAAGTCCGAATCCCCAGTAGTAACAGTCCCCACGCTCATCATGCAGCGTGTGTCTCATCTCAACATAGCATCACGTTGTGCAAATCCGGGGTTTCAAACCCTCTGAACATCATTGATAACCATTACTCACCTCAAGCAGGCCGAAATCCTAGCTCACTATGCCCTTGCCTCGCAAATCAACCTCCTCGAGTGTCGAATCTGATCAAAACCACAAGGAATACGTTACAATAGGATAAGGGAATACAACCCAATCGAAAAGACTCGAAAAATAAAAAAAATTACGAAGTTGGCAAAACTCGAGCCCCGGGCCCACTTCTCGAAAAATCAAAAAACTCACATCACTGGATTCCTTATCTCGCCACGAGTCTATACATATCAAATTTACCAAAATCCGAGCTCAAATGCTCCCTCAAACCCCAAATTTTCATTCAAAAAGTCATGCCCTAATTCTTCCCTTTTTAATCAAATTTACATGAATTTAAGCGTTGAATCCACAATTAAATGATGTTTCTAGGTCATAAGACTCACCTCCAATCGATTCTCAGTCAAAACCCTCTTTAATCCTCGTCAAAAGCTCTCAAGGTTACTCAGAAATGGTGGAAATGAGACTTGGTTCACGGATGAAATGTTTAGTAAAACCCTTCTGCCAGCCCAGATCTTACTCTATGCGATCGCGTCCAAGCCCCTGCGATCTCATAGCACAACTTTCTCAGGCCTCCAAAATGGCCTATGCGAACGCGACCCTTCTGCTGCGATCGCATAGCTTCACCAATCAGACCTACGAGAACGCACTCCCTCTGACGAGATCGCATTGAACAAAATACCCCTCAGGACCTCAGGTCCATTTAACACTACGCGATCGCAATAAACTGCATGCGATCGCAAAGAGCAACCTCCTCAACCTATGCGATCGCATACCTGCTCCGCGATCGCATACCTGCTCCGCGATCACAATGAGTAATCAGAACAGCTCCCCAAAACCTTCTACGCGATTGCAAAAAACAAAAATGTCTGCAACACTCTAGCTGAAATCTGCAACTTTTAAAAGCCAAGATTGGTCTGATTGACCATCCGAAATCACCCCGAGGCCCCCGGGACCTCAACCAAAAGTGCCAACCCATCCTAAAACATCATTCAAACTTGTTCCAATCATTAAAATACCACAAACAACACCAAAACCATCAAATTACATCGGATTCAAGCCTAAGTTTCTTAAAAACTTCCGAAATACGCATTTGATCAAAAACCCGACCAAAATACCTCCGAATGATCTGAAATTTTGCACACACATTCAAAATCACTTAACGAAGCTACTGAAACTCTCGGAATTCCACTCCGACCCCCGGATCAAAATCTCACCTACCAATCGGAATTCGCCTAAATACTAACTTCGCCAATTCAAGCCTAATTCTACACCGGACCTCCAAAATCAATTCCGATCACACTCCTAAGTCACGAATCATCCCCCGAAGCTAACCGAATCACCGAAAATCACATACGAGCCCTCTAACTCATAGGTCAACATCCGATTAACTTTTTCAAAATAAGCCTTCCCTAAAGAGACTAAGTGTCTCATTTCCATCCAGAATCAATCCAAATCAATTCATTCACCCAAGACTCGTATAATAACACATAAGAAAGCAGAAAATGGGAGAAACGGGGTGGTAACTCACATGACGATGGGATGGGTCATCACACCCTCCCCAACTAAAACAAACACTCGTCCTCGAGCGGGTCAAGAAATATACCTGGAATCTCAAACAGGTGAGGATATCTGCTCCGCATCTCCCGCTCGGTCTCCTAAGTAGCCTCCTCTACGGGCCGACCTCTCCACTACACCTTTACTGAAGCTATATCCTTTGATCTCAACTTTCAAACCCGATGACCCAAAATAGCCACTGGCTCCACATCATAGGTCAAATCATCATCCAACTGAATAGTGTTGAAGTCCAATACATGAGACGGGTCCCCAACATACTTCAAGAGCATAGACACATGAAATACCGGATGCATGCTCGACAAGCTGGGTGGCAATGCAAGCTTATAAGCCACCTTCCCAATCCTCCTAAGTACCTCAATAGTCCCAATGAACCGCGGAATCAGCTTCCCTTTCTTCCCAAACCGCATAACACCCTTCATGGGCGAAACCTTCAGCAATACCTTCTCACCCATCATATAGGACACATCCCGAACCTTCCGGTCCGCATAACTCTTCTGAAGTGACTGTGCTGTACGAATCCTCTCCTCAACTTCACCTTCTCTAAGGCATCCTGAACCATCTCTGTCCCTAATAGCCTAGCCTCACCGGGCTCGAACCATCCAACAGGAGATCTATACCGCCTCCCATGCAACGCCTTATACGGAGCCATCTGAATGCTCGACTGATAACTGTTGTTGTAGGAAAACTCTACAAGCGGCAAAAATTCATCCCAAGAACCCCCAAAATCAATAACACAGGCACGCAACATGTCCTCCAATATCTGAATAGTGTGCTCGAACTGCCCGTCCGTCTAAGGATAGAATGCTGTGCTCAACTCTACCTGCGTACCCAACTCTCACTGAAATGTCCTCCAGAACTGAGAAGTGAACTGAGTACCCATATCTGAGATAATAGACACTGGAACCCCATCCAATCGAACAATCTCTCGGATAAAGATCCCTACCAGCCGCTCCGAAGAATACGTAGTACATACTGGAATGAAGTGCGCGGACTTGGTCAGCCAATCCACAACCACCCAAATTGAATTGAACTTCTTCAAAGTCCGAGGGAGACCACTCACAAAATCCATAGTAATCCTCTTCCACTTCCACTCGGGAATAATCATCCGCTGAAGTACACCACCCGGCCTCTGATGCTCGTACTTAACCTGCTGACAGTTGAGACACCAAGCTACAAACCCCACTATATCCTTTTTCATCCTTCTCCACCAGTAGTGCTGCCTCAAATCCTGATACATCTTCGTGGCACCTGGATAGATAGAATACCGCGAGCTGCGGGCCTCCTCCAATATCAACTCCCGAAGCCCATCCACATTGGGCACGTAAATCCGGCCCTGCATCCACAACACGCCATCACTATCAATGGTCATATCCCTGGCATCATCATGCTGAACCCTGTCCTTAAGGACAAGCTAATGCGGATCATCATACTGGCGCTCTCTGATGCGGTCATATAAGGAAGACTGAGAAACCACACAAGCCAACACTCGACTAGGCTTTGAAATATCTAATCTCACCATCCGATTGGCCAAGGCCTGAACGTCAACTGCAAAGGGCCTCTCCCCAACTGGAATGTACGCCAAACTCCCCATGCTGACTGCCTTCCGTCTCAAAGCATCGGCCACCACATTGGCCTTCCCCAGGTGATACAAAATGGTAATATCATAATCCTTGAGTAAGTCTAGCCACCTCCGCTGCCTCAAATTAAGATCCTATGCTGAAGACTGCGATGATCAGTGAATACCTCACAAGATACACCATACAAGTAGTGCCTCCAAATCTTCAAAGCATGAACTATAGCAGCCAACTCCAAATGATGTAAAAGGTAGTTCTTCTCGTGGGACTTCAACTGACGAGAAGCATAAGCAATAACTCTGCCCTCCTACATCAATACACATCCGATCCCAACTCTCGAAGCATCACAATATACAATGTAAGAACCTGAAGCTGATGGTAACACCAACACTAGAGCCGTGGTCAAAGCTGTCTTGAGCTTCTGAAAGCTCTCCTCGCACTCATCCGACCACACAATGGAGCACCCTTCTGAGTCAACTTGGTCAAGGGCGATGCAATAGAGGAAAATCCCTGAACAAATCTACCAACCCAAGGAAACTACCAATCTCTGTGGCTGAGGTCAGTCTAGGACAACTCTGTACCGCCTCTATCTTCTTCGGGTCGACCTGAATACCCTCGCTAGACACTATGTATCCTAAGAAAGCCACTGACCCAAGCCAAAACTCACACTTGGAGAACTTTGCATAAAGCTTCTCCTTCCTCAATCTCTGTAATACCACTCACAAATGATGTGCGTGCTCCTCCTGGCTACACGAGTACACCAGTATATCATCAATAAAGACAATCATGAATGAATCCAGATATGGCTGAAATACACTGTTCATCAAGTGCATGAACGCGGTTGGGGCATTGGTCAGCCCAAAGGACATAATAAGAAACTCATAGTGCCCATATCTAGTCCTAAAAGCGGTCTTCATAATATCTGAATCCTTGATCTTCAACTGGTGATAGCCCGAACGGAGATCAATCTTGGAGAATACCTTTGCCCCCTGAAGCTGGTCAAATAAATCATCAATACGAGGCAGGGGATACTTGTTCTTCACTGTCACTTTGTTCAATTGCCTGTAGTCAATGCATATTCTCATTGTGCCATCTTTCTTTTTCACAAATAGAATTAGTGCACCCCACGGTGACACACTAGGCCGAATGAACCCCTTATCTAGGAGTTCCTGAAGCTGATCCTATAGTTCTTTCAACTCTACTGGTTCCATACGATATGGAGGAATGGAAATGGGCTGAGTGCTCGGTACCAGGTCAATACCAAAATCAATGTCTCTGTTCGGTGGCATGCCCGACAGGTCCATAGGAAACACATCGAGAAACTCCCTCACAACTGGGACCGAATCAATGCTAGGAGTCTCAGCTCCAACATCCCTCACAAAATCCAAATATGATAGACAACCTTTACCAACCATACGTTGGGCCTATAGGAAAGAAATCACCCTACTAGGAACATAGTCAGTCACGCCACGCCACTTGATCCTTGAAACACCTGGTATAGCCAAAGTGACTGTCTTAGCATGACTGTGCAGAATAGCATGTCACGAAGATAACCAGTCCATGCCCAGAATAACATCAAAATCCACCATGCTCAATAGCAATAGATCAACTCGGGTCTCCAGACCCCCAATAGTCACGAAACACGACCGATATACATGGTCTACAACAATAGTATCACCCACCAGGGTAGATATATAAACAGGTAAGGCAAGACACCCTCGGGTCATACCTAAATGATGAGAAAAATATGAACATATAGGAATAGGTGGAACCGAGATCAAATAAGACTGAGGCATCCCTGTGGCAAACTGAAATAATACCTGTGATAATAGCATCCGAGGCAATAGTATTTGTCCTACCCTGAAGAGCATAAAAATGAGCCTGACCACCGCCCGATCGGCCCCCCTCTAGGGCGACCCCAGGCTGCCTGACCCCCACCCCTAGATGGCAGGGCGGGTGCTGAAGAAACTGGGTCAGAAGATGAGGGCTGACCCTCTGCTGAGATGAGCTAGCAGCACGGCGAGGACACTCCCTCCGCATATGCCCGAACCCTCCACACTCGTAGCAAATCCTGGGTGCTGGGAACTGGGTTTGAAGGGAACCCCTCGCGCCAGAGTCGATAGCTGATGCACTCGGCCTGGAAGAACCCTGAACAAATGGAGCACGAGATGAACTCTGTGCTTGAAGAGCATTGAGAGATAGATGACTCTGCTGAGAACCCTAATAACCATGACCAGAAGATCCACCTCGATACTCAGGTTGAGCTGACTGAGCGGGCCTGAAAGAACGACCCCGATCCTACTAAAACTGGCCCCTCGAAGGAGCGCCACTATAACTACCAGAACCTCGAGGCCTCTTGGCCTCCCTCTCATCTCGATCCTGGCAGCGAACCAACTCAATATCTCGAGCTATATCTACCACCTCCTCAAATGTAGCACCCAGCACTCTCTCTCTAGTCATAAGAATATGAAGAGGGTAGTGGAGACCATCAACAAACCTTCGGATATGCTCACGGTCCATCGAGACCAACCAAGCCGCATGCCGAGACAACTCAGAAAATCTCATCTCACACTAGGTCACTGACATCTCTCCCTTTCATAGTCCCTCAAACTGTCTGCGCAGCTCCTCTTTGCGGGACTGCGGTACATACTTCTCCAAGAAGAGAGTGGAGAACTCCTGCCAAGTCAAAGGTGTTGCACCAATCGGCCTACGCCGCTCATACACCTCACACCAAGTGAAGGAAGCTCCAATAAACTGAAAAGTAGTAAAAGCCACACTGCTGGACTCAAGAATCCCCGTTGTATGGAGCATCCGCTGACATCTGTCGAGAAAACCCTAGGCATCCTCACCCTCAGATCTACTAAATGTCAGAGGCTGGAGTTTACCAAACCTCTCGAGGCGATGCTGCTCGTCCTCGGGCATAACTGGAACCCTATACTCCGGAACTGGTACCACTGCCTGAGCTGGAGGTGCCTCCGGAGTCTGTAACCCCTGTAATCCCTGCTCAGGTGTGCGAACAGCAGAGGTCTGATTGCCTCCCCCGGTGTGAAGTAGCTGCTGCTGCTGTGGTGGCTAAAACCACCTGAGCCAGACCCATGCAAACTGTCAATATCTGGGCCAATGTCTCCTGGAGACCCGGAATCACAATGGGCACAGCTGGTGCCTGAACTAGTGCTGCTGGAGCTTCGTCCTGAGCTGGGGCAAATAAAGGATCCACATGTGCCGCCCCAGCAGTCCTTTACCACGACCATGACCACGACCGCGTCCACGGCCTTTAGTAGCCTCAGTAGGTGGTACTAGTGGTCGTCCGCCACGTCCGATAGCTCGTGTCCTCACCATCTATGAGAGAATAGAATAAAGAGAAGTTTAGTATTCGGACCAACAAGTTCGCACGACAAGAATTTCAAGAACGTGGAATTTTTCTAAATGTTCTGCAGCCTCCCGAGGATAAGTACAAATGTCTCCGTATGATCCGCGAGACCCTACTAAACCGGATCATGACTCGCGAGACATAGTAACTTAGGCTCTGATACCAACTTGTCACGACCCCAACCCCGATCGTGATGGCGCCCAACACAATGCTAGGCAAGCCCGACCAATCTAACACTTTCAATCTCTTTTATAGAATTTATTACCAATTAACAGGATTAAGTACCAAATAAATATGATTATAACTCTAAAACAGTAGATAACATGTGCGGAAACCAAGAAAAATGTCAATACAAATCCCACCGATCTGGTGTCATGAGTCGAGAGCCTCTAATACAAATCTGAGTAGCAGTCTATACATAGAGTAGTCTAGAATGCGGAAAATAAAAAGGATAAGGGGGTCAACCAGTACAAATGCCCCCTAAGGGTTCTACAGGTCGGCACAAGGCCCCAAACATGGCAACTAGCCCAGAATACAATGATATTAATTAAGTCTCAGCCAAAATACAGTAGAATCATTAATCGGGATGGACCAAGTCCGAATCTCCGGCAGTAACAGGCCCCACGCTCATCATGCAGCGCGTGTCTCATCTCAACATAGCACCACGTTGTGCAAATCCTGGGTTTCAAACCCTCATAACATCATTTATAACCATTACTCACCTCAAGCAGGCCGAAATCCTATCTCACTATGCCTTTGCCTCGCAAATCAACCTCCTTGAGCGTCGAATCTAATCAAAACCACAACGAATACGTTACAATAGGCTAAGGGAATACAACCCAATCGAAAAGACTCGAAAAATATCAAAAATCACGAAGTTGGCAAAACCCGAGCCCCGGGCCCACTTCTCAAAAAATCAAAAAATTTACATCACCGGATTCCTTATCTTGCCATGAGTCTATACATATCAAATTTACCAAAATCCGAGCTCAAATTCTCCCTCAAACTCCAAATTTTCATTCAAAAAGTCAAGCCCTAATTCTTCCCTTTTTAATCAAATTTCCATGAATTTAAGTGTTGAATCCAATATTAAATGATGTTTCTAGGTCATAAGACTCACCTCCAATCGATTCCCACTAAAAACCCTCTTTAATCCTCGTCAAAAGCTCTCAAGGTTACTCAAAAATGGTGGAAATGGGGCTTGGTTCGCGGATAAAATGTTTAATCAAACCCTTCTGCCATCCCAGATTTTACTCTATGCGATCGCGTCCAAGCCCCTGCGATCGCATAGCACAACATTCCCAGGCCTCCAAAATGGCCTATGCGAACGCGACCCTTATACTGCGATCGCACAGCTTCACCAATCAGACCTACGCGAATGCACTCCCTCTGACGCGATCGCATTGAACAAAATACCCCTCTGGTCCATTTAACACTACGCGATCGCAAAGAGAAACCTCCTCAACCTATGCGATCGCATACATTGCTCCGTGATCACAATGAGTAATCAGAACAGCTCCCCAAAACCTTCTACCCGATCGCAATGGTCCTCCTGTGATTGCAAAGAACAAAAATGTCTGCAACACTCCAACTGAAATCTGCAACTTTCAAAAGCCAAGATTGGTCCGATTGACCATCGGAAATCACCCCGAGGCCCTCGGGATCTCAACCAAAAGTGCCAACCCATCCTAAAACATCATTCAAACTTGTTCTAATCATCAAAACACCACAAACGACACCAAAAACATCAAATTACATCGGATTCAAGCCTAAGTTTCTTAAAAACTTCCGAAATACGCATTTGATCAAAAACCTGACCAAAATACCTCCGAATGATCTGAAATTTTGCACACACATCCAAAATCACCTAACGAAGCTACTGCAACTCTCGAAATTCCACTCCAACCCCTGGATCAAAATCTCACCTACCAACCGGAATTCGCCAAAATACTAACTTCGCCAATTCAAGCCTAATTCTACACCATACCTCCAAAATCAATTCCGATCACACTCTTAAGTCACAAATATCATCCCCTGAAGCTAACCGAATCACCAAAAATCACACCCGAGCCCTCTAACTCATAGGTCAATATTCGTTTTTTTCCAAAATAAGCCTTCCCTAAAGAGACTAAGTGTCTCATTTCCATCCAGAATCAATCCAAATCAATTTCATTCACCCAAGACTCGTATAATAATATATAAGGAAGTAGAAAATGGGGGAAACGGGGCGGTAACTCATGTGACGACAGGCCGGGTCGTCACAAAAAGGAATTTGTCGAATTGATCAATTGAACTAACCTTTGCGTAATAAAGCTCTATGCTTATAGTTATTTTAAAATCAATAAACATGCCGAAGATGTCATTTTGAGTGTTATTTTATGTGATGTACTTAGGAATAGCCACAACCTCTTGACTACTTGATATAAAAGATATTAAGTTGTTTAAATCACATAAAGTTTACTGATTAAATTATAATAACATCTATTTAGTCCAGTTATCTCATTAAAATGATAACCCGGCCCTACAGGGAGGTACCCATTTTGATGAGATTAATTAGAATGTGACTGTAGACATGTAAAAATTATTTAATCCATACAAATTTGAATTAAATTCTATATTACTTTGGGTCGAATAATTAATTTGGGCTTTACAAGTTAAATTAGTCCATTTTATTATTTTCGAGCCCAATGTTCTCTTCATCTTAAGGCCCAGACTCGTACCATGTGTCAAGTGACATGGCATGTCCAGTAAAAGTCAAAGCTAACAAGATGATGCCACGTGTTAAATGATGTAGAAATCCAAGTCAAAAAGCAAGAACCAACCACAGGTCGCCAAGTGGCTAAAATGACATGAGTCAATCAGAATCAAGCAAGAGAGTTCATATGTAGCTGGACTGTCCATCCTCTACAACTATAAATAGAGGGGTTACATAACTCTCAAAGGACATTCAGAGTTGGAGAAGAACACTCTGCAACTGGTAAAGGCATCCAAAAACTGAGAGATCAATCATCAAGTGCTTACTTTTTCGATAAAGGAGTGATCAACAGAGTTTTTCCCGGAGATCAACCCGTAACAACAAAGTGTTGCTAGGCGTTCTTGGTGATTAAATACATCATAAGGAGGTATGCATCATCGTACATTCGAAAAAGACGCTTCTCAAGCCCTCGAATCACGGAGAATTTTAGAGAGGAGAATCAAGGGATACATAGAATTGTACTCACAAATATTTATCAATAAAATCACTTTTTCTTCATATTATTTTTGTTGCAGTTTATTTTTTGTATTACAAAAATTTGTTGCGAACAAATTTTGGCACGCCCAGTGGGACCAATTCTGCCGTTCATCTCTCCTTCTTGCAAGTTGAAAACTACAAACTTCAGATCTACTACTATATTAGCCTTCCGCAAGTGTGATGTTACATGCAAAGATGCTACTATTGCTGCATCCGCTGAGCTCAGTCATGTTGGCCCAATCACTCGAAGCAAGTTCAAGGCTAGTGACTTGGATAGATCTGAATACTTTGCCTCCTTAGAGATAGCGAAGAAGAGCATATCTCATATGACGTTTGCAACTGCAATCTCTGGGGGAAACACCCATTCTCGCAGTTTGACGAACTTTCTCAAACAGTTTCAAACCTTGGCGGATTTGAAGATTTGGTGGATTCTTCAGTTTCAACAAAAGTCAATGCCTTGATGACTGACGCAACTAACGTGGATGAAAATTTTTCCATGATGGAACAGACTATAGAGATCTTGAAGAAAGCTATTGAAGACAAGGACCTTCAAATCGCTTAACTCATGAATAAATTGGAAGCCTATGCACCTGGAGAGTCGAGTCATGTCCTCCTCGTTCACATGTCTTTACCTCCCAGAAAACTACTGTTGAGGAATTATTTGCAAAGTTAAACATTCAAAATAAAAAGCTGTCTACTTCAGTTGCGGCGTTATCTGTCCAACAATTGCAAGACATGATAATAAACACCATTAGAGCTCAATATGGCGGACCATTGCAAAATTCGTTATACTACTCTAAGACTTATACTAAGAGGATTGATTGTTTAACCATTCCAACCAATAATTAACCACCAAAGCTGTATCAATTTGATGCAACGGGAACCCAAGGCAACATATTGCCCACTTTGTCAATATTTGTAGCAACGCTGGAACACATGGTGACCTTTTGGTAAAATAATTTGTTCGTTCTCTAGAAGGGAATGCATTTGACTGGTATATTGACATGGAACCCGAGTCCCTTGATAGCAAGGAACAACTTGAGAAGGAATTCCTCAAATTTTTTACAGTACCCGAAGAACTGTAAGCATGATAGAGCTGATAAGCACCAAGCAAAGAAAGGACGAGCCCATGGTGGATTACATTAATCGTTGGAGGGTGTTAAGTTTGGACTGCAAAGATGGTCTTTCAGAGATATCTGTTGTGGAGATGTGCATTCAAGGAATGCACTGGGCCTTTTGTACATTCTACAAGGGATCAAACCGCGACTTTTGAAGAACATGAAACACGAGTGCACGACATGGAGTTAAGCATCGCAAGTCATGGAAAGACATCTCCATTTGCTGATCAAAAGGAGTTCAAGAAAAGTTTTGCATCAAAGAACCAAATCAAAGAATCAATGGCAGTGAAAGAAACTTCTTTGAAGGTCACTACTAAGAAAAAAGTGAAGGAGGATAAGACCCCGAGTCAATATCCTAAAGAGTAAGCGTCGTCCCACCTTGAAGGAATTAGAGGCGAAGGTTTATCCATTTCCAGATTCAAATGTACCCACAATCCTTGATGAATTTCTCGCTAAGAAAGTCATCGATCTCCCTGAATAAAAAAGGCCAGAGGAAATTGGTAAATTTGGCGATCCGAAATACTACAAGTTTCATCGCGTCATTAGCCACCCTACAGAGAAATGCTTCATCTTGAAGGAGAAATCATAAATCTTGTAAGTGAAGGAAAAATCATCATAGACATGGATAAGACTGTAGAAGCAAATCATGCAAGTATCGCACTCAAAGAAAATGAGTGTTCAAGGTTGCAGAATGCGTCAAACACTGCCTTCTTATAATTAGGAAATTTCAAGCTCGTTGAAGTTGATCTTCCAAGGAAAACTCTTGAAGGTTCACTAGAGCTGGACACTCAGTCCAAGACAAAAACGATGAAGGTTGGACTCTAGTCACTCACAAGAAACAAAGACATCAAGAAGTTCTAAGGATACCACTTCCAAAGCCAAGAGCAAAAATAAGTGATGTGGATAGGCTACAACCACCAAGAATGATCAAATCTTCCATTAACAAGAAAATTAACGGTGCCTTATCGCCGAAGTTCCGAAAGCCCATCACATTGTGTGAATTCTTTCCTGGAAAATTCCTTCATGGAGGTCAAGTTAGTACAACTCATGTAGTTTCTAGTACTGACAAAACAAAGGAAAGCGATGATGAGCCTACTCCAATAAAAATGCAAGAACATCATGATAATGGAAAAGTTGTCTCATGTTATGCAACCATTTCATTCACAGATGATGACTTGTTGCTAGGGTCTAAGCCATATAACAGACCTTTGTTTGTTGTAGGGTCCACTCGGGAACAATATCTCAATCGCATACTTGTTGATGATGGTTTGGGTATCAACATCATGCCAAAGATGGTGCTAATAAAGCTTGGGATCTCTATCGATGAGCTATCCAAAAATAACCTAACAATCTAAGGTTTCAACCAAGGAGGACAACTGGCCATAGATATGATCCACGTAGGATTATCCATTGGTGAGATGAATTAAAAAACCTTGATTCACGTAATAGATGCTAAAACATCACACAACTTGTTGCTTGGACGTCCTTGGATTCATAACAATGGGGTGGTATCATCTACTTTGCATCAATGTTTGAAGTATAGAAGAGATGGTGAGACAGTCAAAATTGATGCAGACATCAAGCCTTTCACTGAGACGGAGTCATACTTTGCAGACGCAAAATTCTACCTAGATTCTTGTGAACTGAAAGTGGAGAAACCATCACCAGATGACAAAGCTGATGTCAAGTCAGGATAGGAAAATGAGGCTCAATGGGCTACCACCAAGCTGCCTAATGGAAGAAGTCTCCATTAAGCTATCATCATCTGAAGGTGATTTACAGACAAAGACTAGGGAGCATCTGGTTTTTTGCTATGTTCCACGTGAGCATCGAAAGAAAGGCAACCTTTGCTACAGGAATGTAATCCAAAGAAGCAAATGAGTCACAAAGATATCCAACGTTTGAAGGAGCATATGAATGTCCCAGTTGCACAAATCCCATCCGTGACTTGCGAGCATGCTAAAGGCAATCTCCAAGATAATAAAATAAAAGGGCATTATGATCCTAAGGCCTTCATACTACTTGAAAAGCCTGGTTATGACTTCTCCAATCCATCACAACTAGGAGAACTCAAAGACGAAGTCACTAGTGAAAAGATACATGGGCTCAATGGGTCCCAAATTAAGTTGAGAAAGCAAGGGCACTACGTCACCACTCCAAAGTTTGGGTTGGGGTTTAGTTTGGCAGAGCCACTTAGAAGTTCATCAAAGATAAGCAAAGAGATAGCTTCATCACAATACACCTCGGTAGGGGAGATGAAGGAAGTTAAGGGCAAGAAAATAAAACAACGGGCTTCAGTATTTGATCACATAGGAGGCTCAACCCCTTCGGTCTTGGTGTTTGAAAGGCTAAGTCACAAAGGTGAACGTGTATCTTCCAAACATCTAAAAGAATTTTCCACTACCTCAAAGACCTATGTCTTTTGTCACCTAGGTACCACAAGGAAGTCGACATCTAGAAAGATACAGTCAAAATATAAGGAACATGTTCGTGAGGAGAGGGATCATTTTGAAGTTATTGCTGATAAAGAAATCTGTAGTGCTTTCTCATCACGTATGAAGAGGAAGTCTATTTTGTCAATATCCACAGATAGTCCACTGAAGGTGCAGAGGAGAACCATTGTTTACACTCGCCATCCTCGTAAAGAAGCAGAGAAAGAGAAAGAAGTCGTGCATACTATCCAAGGAAGTCAAATAGAAAATTTAGACTTTGTGGAAACATCATATCAGATAAATGTGGAAGATAGCCCATGCCTTGACGTTGTTGATAAAGTACACGAGGCTCCCCCTCACTAGAAGATGGCAGACAATCGACTGTGGATGAGCTTAAGGAACTCAAATTAGGCACTCCGAAAGATCCATGCCCTACCTTCATTAGTGCGCTTTTTATGCCTCAAGAGGAGGAGGAATACTCTGAGTTATTGACTGAGTACAAAGATGTCTTCGCTTGGTCGTATAAAGAAATTCCTGGTCTTAGTCCTAAGGTAGTCGTTTATCATTTGGGAATCAAAAGTGGAGCATGCCCTATGAAGCAATCACAACGCATGTTTCGACCCGAGCTTATATCTCAAATTAAAGTCAAAGTCAACAAGCTCATCGAAGCAGGATTTATTCGAGAGGTGAAGTACCCATCATGGATATCGAATATTGTACCTGTCAAGAAGAAGAATGGTCAAATACGTATTTGTGTTGACTTTCGAGACCTAAACAAGGCATGCCCAAAAGATGACTTCCCGCTACCAATTATTGAACTTATGGTTGGTGCTAAAACAGGGCATAAAGCTATGTCATTCATGGATGGGTCCTCCGGATACAATCAAATCAGAATGTCTCCAAAAGATAAAGAGTGTACTGCTTTCCGAACTCCAAAAGGGATATATTGCTACAAAGTGATGCCCTTTGGTCTGAAGAATGCCGGTGCCACCTACTAACGCACGATGCAAAACATCTTTGACGACATGCTTCATAAGAGGGTTGAATGCTACGTAGATGACTTGGTGGTGAAGATGGGGAGTAGACGTTACTACCTTGAAGACCTTCGAATTGTTATTGAAAGGTTAAGAAAATTTGGCCTGAAGATGAATCCACTCAAGTGTGTATTTGGAGCTACCTCAGGAAAGTTTCTTGGCTTCATTGTGCGTCATTGTGGAATTGAAGTTGATCCTGCAAAGATTGATGCCATTCAGAAAATGCCCAGGCCAAAGAACTTGATAGAGCTTCAGAGTCTCCAAGGAAACTTAGCATTTTTTTTTCAAGGGAAGAAAAAAAAAATTATATATATATATATATATGTATATATTCAAATTCACAGGGCTCATAACACCTCCTAGATCTCCTTCGAAAAAGGGAAAAAAAGAAAAAGTTACTAATCCAATGAACTGCCATTGAATTAGCTACTCAGTTTGCTATTCCCAGATGAAAAATAAGTTACATATTCATACATTCTTGGGACAACAAACTAACGACGAAACAAAAACCATCCTATTAAACAAAAACCCGCAGAGTACCAGCAAGTGTTTTAGCGATTGCAATCATCGAATTCACTAGTAGTACATTGGTGGTTGAGTTATGGCAATGCTTGCATAACCACCATTGTAAATTGCTTGACTAGCAGTACCAATTCGCTGACCTTGAGAATGTATAAGAGTCTGGGAATGCATGAGTGCTTGTGAATCGCCCATTCTAGCCAAGGCAAGCTGCCGCTCATAAGCAACAAGATCGGTTGCTGAAAAACCAGGGACATGTGCCATAGCTGGAGGAGGAAGAGGGGTAGAACTTGTTCCTAGTGGAGTAGGCTTACTTCCCCATGAGCACTTAATAGGTTTACCAAAAACGAATTGAGCGTTTCCCAACTGAATTACTCGAGCAGCTTCAGCATGGGTGTTGTATCTTATAAAACCAAAACCTTTGTCTCGTTGAATACGGACATATTCAACAACACCAGCTCCAAGTGCATGAAAATGACGATGGAGGTCAACTGAAGTAACTTCAGGAGAAAGGTTGCCTACATAAATAGTTGTATACTGGGGATTATTTTCTGGAGCATCTTCATTGGCCTTTTTATGACCATCATCTGATGTTCCACTTGTCAATTCAACGACACCTTTGGCTTCTGAACTCTACTGGTCATCAATTCCTCCAGCACCTTTTGCTGCCCAGTTGCAGCGGATTTGTCTGCTACCAAGCCACTTCCCATTCAAGTCATTTATTGCACTTTGGGCTTCCTGCTGATTACGAAAGGAAACAAATCCAAACCCCCGTGAACGACTTGTTTTTTGATCCCACATAACTCTTGCATCAGATCAGCTAGGGTAGACTGAAAAGCATGCATACAGTGTGGCATCTGTAACCTCTGGACTGAGGTCACCCACAAAAATGTTAAAGTGATTTGAGGTGTCCTCTCTCTGAGCACTAGTGTATGCCCAGTTAACTTTTATAGGCTGCCCAAACAAGTGCCTTCCATTAAGAGTCACAATAGCAAGGGCTGCTGATCGGCAATCAAAGTAATCCACAAAACCATAGGATGACTTCTCCTTTTTTATGAGCTTGCATCCCTCGATGGGGCCAGTGCTTGAGAAGACCTCTTGAAGAAGTGGTTCCGTGACTTGCGGGTGGATGTTTCCAATGTACACACTGTGGCAAGTACTTGAATCAAATCTAGGAGGCAGATTTCCACTCAAGATAGGCTCTATCTGAGGAGGAGCAAGAAGACCAGGATGATAAAGGGATTGCTGCTGCATCAATGCTTGTTGCTGCTGCTGCTTCAGCCTCTGCTGCATCATCTTCTTTTCGAAGAAACAACGATATATAATAGAGATTTTATCTAGGGGAAGAAAAAAAAAGGAAAATGGAAAAAACAAAAAGAAAAAGAAAAAAAAGAAAAGAAAAGAAACCCTCGAAGGAAGAGGGAGAGTGATGCCACAAGATGAAGAGTGAAAGAGGGAAACTTAGCATTCATCCGGAGATTCATCTCTAATCTAGCCAGACAGTGTCAACCCTTCAATCATCTATTGAGAAGGGATATCCCTTTTCATTAGGATCAGTTATGTCAAAATGCTTTTGAAAGCATCAAAACATACTTGCTGAATCCACCTGTGTTAGGGGTGCCAATGCTTCGGAAGCCATTGATACTCTACATCGCGGCATAGGACTGTTCACTTGGAGCACTACTTGCTCAAGAGAATGAGGAAGGAAAGGAACAAGCCTTGCACTACCTTAGTCGAACTCTGATAGGAGCTGAGTTGAACTATATGCCTGTTGAGAAAATATTCTTAGCATTAATTTATGCAATAAAGAAGCTAAGGCATTATTTTGAAGCATACACCATCAAACTCATCTCTCGAGCAGATCCCGTGAAGTTTGTGATGACTCGACCTGTTCTTTCTTGATGCCTAGAAAGATGTTCCATATTGTTTAACCAATATGAGATCACATACGCACCTCAAAAAGCTATGAAAGGAAAAGCACTAGCCAATTTTCTAGCTTATCACCCTCTTCCGGCAGAATGGGAGCTTTCAGATGAGTTTCTAGATGAAGACATTTTGTTCATCAAAGAATTGCCACCATGGACAATTTTCTTTGATGGATCTGCATGTCGTAATGGTGCGGGGGTAGGTGTTGTGTTGATCTCTCCAGAAATACATGTCTTGCCATTCTCCTTTGTTTTAGGTGAAACATGCTCCAACAATGCTGCAGAGTACCAAGCTTTAATCGTGGGTCTCGAAATGGCATTAGAAATGAAGATTCTACGGTTTGAGATCTATGCACTCTAAGCTGATTGTCAACAAACTTTTGGGGAGTTACGAGGTAAAGAAGGAAGATCTATTATCATACCATGAATAAACTTCTGGTTTACTTGAAAAATTCGACTGAGTGTTCTTAAACCATGTCCCAAGAGAAGAAAATTGCAAGGCTGATGCTTTGGCTAACTTGGCCATGACGATGGCACGTAGAGAGAATGAGTCAACAAAGGTATATGTGTGTCATCGATGGATTATTCTTAGAATTCTGGATCTTCAAATCAACGAAAGCCATCATACGTATGTTCGAGTGATTGAATAAGAAGATTGAGGACTACTGATAGAGTACCTAGAACATGGAAAGTTAACTGAAGATCTGCAACGAAGAACAAACATCAAACGAAGAGCACCATGATTCATCTTCTATAAGGGGACATTGTTTCGCTGCTCTTTTGAAGGACTATTCTTGAGATGTCTTGACAAAGAGCATGCCAAGCGATGGAGGAAGCACATTCTGGCTCACGTGGAGCACACCAATCTGGTCCCAAGCTCCATTTTCACATCAAGAGGATGGGCTACTATTGGGCGACAATGGTGAAGGATTGCATGGATCATGCCAAAAGATGTCAAGCATGTCAATTTTATGACAACTACATCCACCAACCTCCAGAGCCTCTTCAACCAACTATAGCTTCATGGCCTTTTGATGCATGGGGACTTGACATTGTTGGACCACTTCCAAAGTCATCAAAGGGACAGATGTACATATTGGCCGCTACAGACTACTTCTCTAAATGAGGGAAAGCTGTTCCACTCAAGGAGGTGAAAAAGGAAACCGTTGTCGACTTTATCAAGTCATATATAATTTTTAGGTACAGCATACCAAGATACATAATCACTGATAATGGAACGCTATTTGACAACAAGCTCGTGAAGAGTCTATGCGAGAAGTTCAGTTTCAAACAACATAAGTCTTCAATGTATAATGCACCTGCCAACAGCCTTGCTGAAGCTTTTAACAAGACGCTTGGTAACCTTTTGAAGCAAGTTGTTGCAAAGAACAAGAGAGACTGGCATGAGAGAATTGGTGAAACTTTGTGGGCATACCGGACAACCTTCAGAACTGCTACACAAGCAATTCCTTACTCTTTGGTATATGGCGTAGAAGCAGTCCTGCCATTGGAGAAACAAATTCCATCAATGCGGATAGCAATCCAAGAAGGACTCACGTCCGAAGAGACTGCTCAACTTCACCTAGCAGAGTTAGAGGCACTAGATGAGAAAAGACTGGAAGCGCAACAAAATTTGGAATGCTATCAAGCTCGACTAGCTAGAGCCTTCAACAAGAAAGTGCGGCCATGATCATTCCAAGCGGGAGACTTAGTCCTAGCTGTTCGACGACCCATAATCCTCAAAAAATGCATAGGCGACAAGTTTACCTCAAAATGAGATGGTCCATATGTTGTGAAAGAAACCTATTCAAGTGGCACATACAAAATTATCGATAAGGATGGTCTCAGAGTTGGTCTAATCAACGGAAAATTTCTAAAGCAGTACTTCCCATAAAAGTCACCTACGCTCCTCGACGTATGAGTCTAAATTGCAAGTCATGACGCTCCTTGATGCATGAGCCTAAACTGCACGTTGCTACACTCCTGGCATGCATAAGTCTAAATAATGTACCACCCAAAAAAAAGAGTATGGTAGGTTGAAAACCTCGAAAGAGACGGCCTAGGAAAATGTCAAGACCAAAAAAAAACTCATCCCTCTAAACTACTTTATGACTTTATCCTCTTCACCGAGGTACGTAGGCAGCTTAGATTCATTCTAAGTTCAGTCGCATGAGTTTTAAAAAATAAAAGTTTGGCATCATCGGATCATTACATTAATTCTTCCAAGTGTAGAGGCACATATCCATGAGGAAAAGAGATGATTTTCTTTGAATTATAATATGTTTTATTGCTTCAATAGTACAATAGTTGATACATCAAAAAATGTAGAGACAAAAGGAATTAGACACATTCCTATACAAAAGCCTAAGTCATGAAAATGATCGTAAACTAGGCTTTGTGGCCGACTCGTCTTGAATTCTACTTCCAAGTCCATATGACGTCACCACATTTTAATACACTATCTTCAATGCCTCGTATATAAGAAGTAATCTCTCTTAAAAAACCTTCAATCACCACGGGAGCTGCCATTGATAAATTTCAAGACCATCAAAAAATCAAGTGCAACAGTTGGTGAAGAGGTGACTCCGCATCTTGTATGATATCTCAGACTGATATCTGGACTCGTTGAACTTCTTTGAAAGTCTGCAAAAGAAATAAACAAAGAGATAAGATTCGTGATGATAGCCGAATCTAGTACAAGGCTGTAGAATCAACTTCAAAAATATTTATTAGGCTAACTAAGAATTAATGGAGAGCTTCAACAATATTATATTTCTCGACGTTCGAATTTCATAGGATCAAATTGTTGGTGATTTCGACACTCCTAGTTCAAGATACAGTTTTTCTGGCCGAAAGCACGGAAACCTAAAAGTTCCCTGCGGTCAGTTCGACTTTCAATATTTTTCTGTTTCTAACCCGAGAAGAGTTCCGGGATGGAATTTTTAAATGTCTAATCTCTAGGAGTTTTCTTTCCAACGGCACAAATGGATTGTAATTCTGATACTCCTAGCTCAAGATACAATTATTTTCGCTAAAGGTATGCAAATCTGAAAGTTCACTGCAGTTAAGTCGTTGTCACGAATTTTCTGTTGATAGATCGAAAGGAGTTATGCCATGAAATTTATAGGTACTTCAGGTATCTGAGTTTTCTTTCTAACAATGCAAATGGATTGTAATTTTGACACTTGTAGCTCGAGATATGAATTTTTCCACCATAGCATGCAAAGCTGAAAAGCAATTTCGCGGACAGATGGGTCAAGTCCAGAAAGTTGCCGCGGACAATCTGCTAGGAATTATTCTATGATATCTTGAAAATTTCATTATCTCTGATTCTTCTTTCCAATGGATTAGACGACTTGCGATTTGGGAGCTCCTAGCTTGAGATATGTGCGTTCCAATGTTAGCATGCAGTGCTGTGAAGCCGAAATGATAGACTTGTGCATTACCTTCAAAAGTTCATTCTGACTTGTCTTTATGGAATTTGGCCCCAGATTTTGAATATGCCACTGTGGTGCAAGTTTTGATTCTGCAGAACTAAGTGGATTGCAGTTTGGACACTCCTAGGCTGAGATAAGATTTTTTCAATGCGAGCATAAACTGGTATGAAGTCAAAACAGCAGAGACGCGCCAAGTGCTTGCTCGCCGAAGTTGGAAAAGCCTACTTCAGTTGTCTTGCTCACTGTCACGACCCGGATTTCCCACCCTCCGGGTTGTGATGGCGCCTACTAATAGGAGCTAGGCAAGCCAAACTTAATTACTTTTCATTAATCACACGTCCCCTTTTTATAATTAACAACATCAAAATAAAACCAACAGAATTAAGATCATAGGCGGAAGTCTCAAATTTAGATAGCGGAATAAAATACGGAATCCCAACTTGTATCTCTACCCAAGAACTGGAGTCACATACTCACGAACATCTAAGAAGAACTAAATACAAAGTCTGAAAGAAACATAAATCTGTTTATCTAGAGTACAATAAGATGATAGTCTAATATAAGGATAGAGGAGACGTCGGGCCTGCGGACGCTTGCAAGGCTACCTCGGTGTCTCGATGGACTGAAGGCTTGCTTCCGTACTAAATTTGTTGTTACAGCTGCTCGAAACCTGGACCTGTGCAAATAGAACAGAGTATAGAATCAGCACAACCGACCCCATGTGCTGGTAAGTGTCTAGCCTAACCCCGGCAAAGCAATGACGAGGCTAGACTGGACACCACATAAACCTGTGCAATTATAAATATACAACGGAAATCGAGATACAAGGCAACTAACAATATGGGAGGGGAAACATGCTGTGGGGAGCTAGTAATATTAGTATTACATGCAGAGTATCAATCTAAGGGCAGCTTAGAATTTACAGTGAACAAGAAACTAACACCCAAAATAAACACATTTGTACCAATGACTGTTGCGGCACGCAACCTGACCCCAATATATTTCAACATTGTTGCGGCGTGCAACCCGGTCCACAAATATCATTGTTGCGGCGTGCAACCCAATCCATATCATTTATCATTGTTGCAGCACGCAACCCAATCCTCAAATATCACTTAGCATTGTTGCGGCGCACAACCCGATCCTTAAATATCATTGTTGCGGCGTGCAACCCGTTCCATATCATTTATCATTCTACCCCACCCAAACAACAGTCGCAAATAAGGGGCAAGGAAGTAAACAAATATTGGAAGAAATCTCGGCGAGGGAATATAGTCAACAATTAAATCCCGACAAGGGAATAACCTATAACTCTTTCTCTTTCTTTCATTTCCTACTTTATAATTCACCTTATCATTTGAGCCAACACTCCAAAGAATCAGATCATTTCGTATACCTTCAAATTCGTATCTCAACTCGAGCCAATGCTCCTCGAAATCAAATGATTATATTGTCTTTCACATGTACTTTACAACATATAGAAATCCTCAAATAAGCTCAGAAATTACAACCAAAACATCCTAATCATTATTATAAGGACTCATGCTCATGCTAGACACCAATGTATAGATACTCGTCCATGCCTATACATTGTACTCGATCACTTAGCAAGTAGCAAACAAGACTCAACTCCTATTCCCTCAAACTAGGGTTAAACCAAACACTTACCTCGAACTTCCACGACCAATTCAATCCTCAACAACCGCTTTACCTCTTGAATTCAGCTCCAACTCAACCAAATCTATACAATAATGACTTCATAGTATAAATATGTGCTAAACAAATCAAACCTAATGTCTAATTATAGCTTTTTCATCTTTTTTCCCCAAAAGGTCAAAAATGCCCCCGCGCCCACATGTTCAAAGCCCGAGGTTCGAACCAAAACCCGATTACCCATTTCCCCATTTACTCAAATATATAATTTATTTTNTCCTCAAGCTGGGGTTAAACCAAACACTTACCTCGAACTTCCATGGCCAATTCAATCCTCAACAACTGCTTTCCCTCTCCAATTCGGCTCCAACTCAAGCAAATCTATACAATAATGACTTCTTAGTATCAATATATGCTAAACAAATCAAACCTAATGTCTAATTATAGCTTTTTCATCATTTTTCCCCAAAAGGTCAAAAATGCCCCCGGCCCACATGGTCAATACCCGAGGTTCAAACCAAAACCCGATTACCCATTCCCCCATGAACTCAAATATATAATTTATTTTGGAATCGGACCTCGAATTGAGGTCCAAAACCCCCAATTTTGAAAACCTAGGTTCTACCCAAAATTCCCAAATTTTCCTATTAAAATCTTTGTTTTGAAGTTGAAATTAAGTTAAAAGATGTTGAAGAGTGAAGAAAATTAGTTAGAAATCACTTACCAATCATTTTGAAGAAGAAGAATTGTTTAGAAAATCGCCTTTTATGTTTTGGGTTTTTGAAAAAGTGAAAAATGGCTGAAATTCTCGTCTTTATATACCCCCTTGAAGTACCAGCGCAGACCGCGCAAAAATGTACCGCGGCCGCGCTGAAGAACTGAACAAAATACAACTCTCTGAATCCTCCAGCGCAGACCGCACAAAAGGGAATGCGGCCGCGCTGGTAGACCTGGAGAGTGCTGGCTCTCTGAAGTTATCTATGCGGACCGCGCATGGACGACCGCGCCCGCGCAGCTTCCACCGCGGACCGCGCTAAGGCGACCGCGGGCGCACTGGAGCCTGCAATTCTCCTGAACCTGCAACACCTAGTATTTTTAGTCTAAGACCTCCCGGAACCTACTCAAAATTCACCCGAGCCTTCGGGGCTCCAAACCGGACATACACACAACCTTAAAAACATCCTACGAACTTATCCGTGCAATCAAATTGCCAAAGCAACATCATAAACATCAAATTAGGCCTCAGGACCCATGATTTCCTTCCAATTTTTTTAATAAAACATCAAGTTTAGAGTTTTAAGTCTAAAACACGTCAACCGACGTCCGACTTCAACCAAACTTTACAGAAAGTGCTTAAACTATATATAAGACTCGTACCGGGCGTCAGAACCAAAATATGAGCCCGATACCACAGTCTTTTAATCAAATCTCATTTCCGATTTCCTTAATTATTTTCAGAAAACATTTTCTCACAAAAATTTATCTCTCGGGCTTGGGACCTCGGAATTCGATTCCGTGCATACACCCAAGTCCCATATTTTCCTACGGACCCTCGGGGACCGTCAAATTACGAGTCCGGGTCCATTTGCCCAAAATATTGACCGAAGTCAAACTTAATCAATTTCATATCAAGATTTAACATTTTCTCACATAATTCATATTTGAGCTTTTCGGCTACGCGCCCGGACTGCGCACGCAAATTGAGGCAACCCCAAATGAGGTGTTCGAGGCCTCAGAAGTACAGAGTGAGTAAGGGAACAAGTGATGACCCCTTTGGGTCATCACATTCTCCACCTCTAAAACAACCGTTCGTCCTCGAACGAACAAAAGAAAGAAGTACTTGAGTCGGGAAAAAGATGGGGATAACAGCTCCGCATATCAGATTCAGACTCCCAGGTCGATGCCTCAGGAGGCTGACCTCTCCACTGAACACGAACAGAAGAAAAACTCTTGGATCTCAACTGAGGAACCTGTCGTTCTAGAATAACTACCGACTCCTCCTCAAAAGACAAGTCTTTGTCCAACTGGACAGTGCTGAAGTCTAGCACATGGGCTGGATCGCTGTGATACCTCCGAAGCATGGATACATGAAAAACTGGATGCATGGCTGATAAGCTAGGCGGCAATGTAAGTCTATAATCCATCTCTCCCACTCGATCAAGAATCTTGAATGAGACAATATACCTAGGGCTAAGCTTGCCCTTCTTCCCAAATCTCATCACGCCCTTCATAGGCGACACTCGAAGCAATACTCGCTCACCAACCATGAAAACTACATCTCGAACCTTACGATCTGTATAGCTCTTTTGCCGAGACTAAGCTGAATGAAGCCTCTCCTGAATGATCTTGACCTTGTCCAAGGCCTCCTGAACCAAATCCGTACCTAACAACCAAGCCTCTCCCAGTTCAAACCATCCAATCGGAGACCGACATCGCCTACCATATAAAGCCTCATAAGGAGCCATCTGGATGCTCGACTGGTAGCAGTTGTTGTAAGAAAACTCCGCCAAAGGCAAGAACTGATCCCACAAACCTCCAAAATCAATAACACAAGCTCGGAGCATATCCTTCAAAATCTGAATAGTCCGCTCGGACTGACCGTCCGTCTGGGGATGAAATTCTATGCTCAAATCTACCCATGTGCCCAACTCTCACTAAACTGCTCTCTAGAAGCGTGAGGTAAAATGCGTACCCCGATCCGAAATGATAGACACGGGCATACCATGAAGGCAAACAATCTCCCGAATATAGATCTCAACGAACCTCTCAGAAGAATAGGAGACTGCCACAGGAATGAAATGTGCTGACTTGGTCAGCCTATCAACAATAACACATATTTCATCAAACTTCTTCCAAGTCAACGGAAGTCCAGTAACAAAATCTATAGTAATCCACTCCCATTTCCACTCGGGAAGCTCAATCCTCTAATGTTAACCACCAGGCCTCTGATGCTCGTACTTAACCTGATGGCAATTCAAATAACGAGCCGCATATGCTACAATATCCCTCTTCATCCTACGCCACCAATAATGCTGCCGCAAGTCCTAATACATCTTTGCAGCGCCCGGGTGAATAGAGTACCTAGAGCTATGGGCCTCCTCTAAGATCAACTCTCGAAGCCCATCCATATTGGGCATACAAACTCGCCCCTGCAATCTCAAAACTCCATCCGCATCTAAGGTAACCTGCTTGGCACCTCCTCACTGCACCGTGTCTCTAAGGACACATAAATGGGGATCATCAAACTGCTGATCACGGATACGCTCCAATAATGAAAAACGAGCGACCGTGAAAGCCATCACACGACTGGGCTCCGAAACATCCAGTCTCATGAACTGATTGGCTAAGGCCTGAACATCTAAAGCAAGCGGCCTCTGACTGAGTGGAATATAAGCAAGACTGCCCATACTGGCTGACTTCCTACTCAAAGCGTCGGCCACTACATTGGCCTTCCCCGGATGATATAAAATGGTAACATCATAGTCCTTCAACAACTCCAACCACCTCCTCTTCCTCAAATTCAACTCCTTTTGCTTGAACAAGTACTGAAGACTCTTGTGGTCAGTGAACACTTCACATGCCACGCCATACAAATAGTGCCTCCAAATCTTCAAGGCGTGAACAATTGCTGCCGACTCTAAATCATGCACTGGATAGTTCTTCTCATGAACCTTCAACTGCCTCGAAGCATAGGCTATAACCTTGCCATCCTGTATCAATACTGCACCAAGTCCAATACGGGAAGCATCACAATAAACGGTATAAGGCCCAGACCCTGTGGGCAAAACCAACACTGGTGCCGTATTCAGAGCTGTGCTGTGTTGAGCTTCTGAAAGCTCGCCTCACACTCGTCCGACCATCTAAACTGGGCACCCTTCTGGGACAACCTGGTCATCGGGGCTGCAATAGATGAAAACCCCTCCACAAACCGACGGTAGTAGCCTGCCAACCCCAAGAAACTCCGAATCTCTGTGGCTGATGCTGGTCTAGGCCTATTCTTAACTGCCTCAATCTTCTTTGAGTCTACCTGAATACCCTCAGCTGATAGAACGTGACCCAAAAATGCGACTGAACTCAGCCAGAACTCACACGTGCAGAACTTGGCATATAACTGACTATCCCTCAGAGTCTGAAGAACCACTCTAAGGTGCTGCTCGTGCTCCTCCTGGCTGTGGGAGTACACCAAAATATCATCAATGAAGACTATCACGAACATGTCCAAATATGGCCTGAACACTCGGTTCATCAACTACATAAACGCTACTGGGGCATTGGTCAACCCAAACGACATGACCAAGAGAACTCATAATGCCCATACCGAGTACGGAAAGCTATCTTAGGGACATCGACTGCCCTAATCCTCAACTGATGGTATCCAGATCTCAAGTCAATCTTGGAAAATTCCTTGGCACCCTGAAGTTGGTCGAACAAATCATCAATCCTTGGCAGTGGATACTTATTCTTAATCGTAACCTTGTTCAATTGCCGGTAATCTATGAACATCCTCATTGATCCGTCCTTCTTCTAGACAAATAACACTGGCGTGCTCCAAGGTGAAACACTGGGTCTAATGAAACCCTTCTCTAGAAAATCCTACAACTGGTCCTTTAACTCCTTCAGCTCCGGCGGGGCCATACGATATGGCGGGATAGAAATGGGCTGGGTCCCCGGAGCCAAATCAATATAGAAATTGATATCCCTGTTGGGTGGCATACCCGGCAGGTCTGAAGGGAAAATAACGGAAAACTCTCGGACAATAGGCACAGAATCTTTAGGAGGGACCTCAGCATTGGAATCACGAACATAGGCCAAATAGGCCAGACACCCCTTCTCGACCATACGTCAAGCCTTCACGTACGATATGACACTACAGGTAGAATGACCTGGAGTCCCTCTCCATTCTAAGCGAGGCATACCCAGTAAAGCTAAAGTCACAGTCTTGGCATAGCAGTCCAAGATAGCGTGATAGGGTGATAACCAATCCATACCCAAAATCATATCGAAGTCGACCATATATAAGAGCAACAAGTCTACACGGGTCTCAAGGCCCCCAATCACTACAACACACGAACGATGGACTCGGTCGACCACGATAGAGTCACCTACCGGTGTAGACACATATACAGGAATACCCAAAGCATCACTAGGCACGACCAAGCATGGTGCGAAATAAGATAAAACACATGAATACGTAGACCC
Source organism: Nicotiana glauca (assembly GCA_026770625.1). NCBI lineage: Eukaryota > Viridiplantae > Streptophyta > Magnoliopsida > Solanales > Solanaceae > Nicotiana > Nicotiana glauca. Next base: position 95,570 of record MU717905.1, read on the forward strand.
TGGATCAAATAGTACTGAACCATCTCGATCACAAACCAAAACCATACCTATAATCACTACATCTGAGGCCTCTACCTTGGGCCTAGCCTGGAGAGCATAACAACGGGGCTAGGCCCCACCACTCTGAACTGCATCCCTAGGTTGATCTACTGCTAGCTGACCTCCGCCCCTAGCAGTCTGAGCTCTACCTCTATGACCTCTACCTCTACCTCTATGGCCTCTACCTCTACCTCTGGCTGGCTGTGGAGCATCCGGTGCCTGAATCATAGGACGAGGACCCTGCTGCTGTGACTGAGTACCCCTCAATCTCGGGCAAGCCTTCCTGATGTGACCATACTCACCAAACTTATAACATCCCTCCAAACGCTATGGCTGAGGAAACTGTGGCTGGCCCTGGCAACCTGGGGGACCTCCACAGAAACTCTGAAGTGGTGGTGCGCTGATAGGAGCTGGCGGTGCACTGAATGAATGCTAATCAGAATAGTGTGCCTGAGAACCACGACCACCTGATGTACCCCGAGAGACCTGGAGAGCTGATTGAAAGGGACTAAGAGGATGGCCTCTACCATATGAATCTCTACCTCTAGATGAGGTACCACTGAATCTATCGGAATTACGGGCTCTCTTGTCTCCCCCGTGACCACCTCCCTGTGACACGACCATCTCAACTCGACGGGCCACATTGGCCGCCTTCTGAAAGCTGATCTCACTACCAGTCTCCCTAGCCATCTGGAGATGAATCCGCTGAGTCAAACCATCAATAAACCTCCTCACCCTCTCTCTCTCTCTCTCGGTGGGAATTAGGACAAGAGCATGGCGAGCTAGATCAATGAACCAGGTCTCATACTGAGTAACCATCATAGAACCCTGTTGGAGGTGGTCAAACTGCCTCCGATTAGCACCCCTCTGAGTAATAGGGAGAAATTTCTCTAGGAACAACTCTTTAAACTGATCTCAAGTCAAAGACGGTGACCTTGCTGGTCTACCTAAATAGAAATCCCTCCACCAAGTCCTGGCAGATCTAGAAAGGCGAAATGCAGCAAAATCAACTCCATTGGACTCAACAATGCCCATGTTCCGAAGAACCTCGTGGCAGCTATATAAGATATCTTGGGGGTCCTCAAAAGAAGCACCGCTGAATGTAGTAGTGAAGAGCTTGGTGAACCTGTCCAGCCTCCACAAAGCATCTGCGGACATAGCACGCCATCACCGGTTTGAGCAACTACCCCGGCTGAACTGCCATAGCTGGCTGAACCATTAGAATCTGACCCTGAGGAGCTACTTGCTCCGGAGTACGTGTAGCAGGAGTCTGGGCTCCTCCTCCAACCTCAGAAGTGGCTAGTGTTACAAGAAGCAATCCTGCTCGGGTGACATCTCCATGAGGACCACCAACCGGACCAAAGTGTCCTAAAGAACTGGGGTAGCAATAAACCCCTCTGGGACCTAAGATGGACCCACTGGAGCTGCTGGGGCTAAGGCCAGAACCTCATCATCAAAGTCGACCTGAGGCTCCACCGCTGGTGCTGCTGCTCGGGGTTGAGCTCTGCCCCTACCTCGTCCTCTTACACGGCCTCGTCGTCTGCCTCTAGCGGGAGCTACCTGGGGCTCGGACTGCTGATCGGTAGATGAGGAAGCACATGTTCTCGCCATTTGCAAAAGAACAGAGTAGAAGTTCAATTAGCATTGAGAAACCCAACCGCACGACAAGAAAGAACAAATGGGAGTTTTTTTTCCTAACTCAGTAGCCTCTGGGGGATAAGTACAGACGTCTCCATACCGATCCCTAAGACTCTACTAAGCTTGTCCGTGAGTTGTGAGACCTATGTAACCTAGTGCTCTGATGCCAACTTGTCACGACCCAGATTTCCTACCCTCGGGGGTCGTGATAGCGCCTACTAAATAGGAGCTAGGAAAGCCAAACTTAATTACTTTTCATTAAACACATGTTCCCTTTTTATAATTAACAGCATCAAAATAAAAGCAACGGAATTAAGATCATAGGCAAAAGTCTCAAATTTAGATAGCGGAATAAAATACGGAATCCCTACATGTATCTGTCCCAAGAACTGGAGTCACATACTCACGAACATCTAAGAAGTACTAAATACAAAGTTTGAAAGAAACATAAATCTGTTTATCTCGAGTACAATGAGATGACAATCTAATGTAAGGATAGAGGAGACGTCGGGCCTGCGGATGCCTACAAGGATACCTCGGTGTCTCAATGGACTGAAGGCCTCCTCCTGTACTAAAACTGCTGTTGCGGCTGCTCGAAACTTGGACCTGTGCAAATAGCACAGAGTGTAGCATCAGCACAACCGACCCCATGTGCTGGTAAGTGTCTAGCCTAACCCCAGTAAAGTAGTGACGAGGCTAGAGTGGACACCACATAAACCTGTGCAATTATAAATATACAGCGAAAATCGAGATACAAGGCAACTAACAATATGGGAGGGGAAACATGCTGTGGGGAGCTAGCAATATTAGCAGTACATCCAGAGTATCAATCTAAGGGTAGCTTAGAATTTACAGTGAACAAGAAACTAACACCCAAAATAAATACATTTGTACCAATGACTGTTGCGGTGTGCAACCCGACCCCAATATATTTCAACACTGTTGCAACATGCAACCCGGTCCACAAATATCATTGTTGCGGCGTGCAACCCAATCCATATTGTTTATCATTGTAGCAACACGCAACCCAATCCTCAAATATCACTTAGCATTGTTGCGGCGCGCAACCCGATCCTCAAATACCATTGTTATGGCGTGCAACCCATTCTATATCATTTATCATTCTACCTCACCCAAACAACGGTCACAAATAAGGGGTAATGAAGTAAACAAATTTTGGAAGGAATCCCGATGAGGGAATACAGTTAACAATTAAATCCCGACAAGGGAATAACCTATAACTCTTTCTCTTTCTTTCATTTCCTATTTTATAATTCACCTTATCATTTGAGCTAACGCTCCAAAGAATAAGATCATTTTGTATACCTTCAAATTCGTATCTCAACTCGAGCCAATGCTCCTCGAAATCAAATGATTATATTGTCTTTCACATGTACTTTACAACATATAGAAATCCTCAAATAAGCTCAGAAATTACAACCAAAACATCCTAATCGTTATTATAAGGACTCATGCTCATGCTAGACACCAATGTATAGATACTCGTCCATGCCTATACATTGTACTCGATCACTTAGCAAGTAGCAAACAAGACTCAACTCCTATTCCCTCAAACTAGGGTTAAACCAAACACTTACCTCGAACTTCCACGACCAATTCAATCCTCAACAACCGCTTTACCTCTTGAATTCAGCTCCAACTCAACCAAATCTATACAATAATGACTTCATAGTATAAATATGTGCTAAACAAATCAAACCTAATGTCTAATTATAGCTTTTTCATCTTTTTTCCCCAAAAGGTCAAAAATGCCCCCGCGCCCACATGTTCAAAGCCCGAGGTTCGAACCAAAACCCGATTACCCATTTCCCCATTTACTCAAATATATAATTTATTTTGGAATTGGGACCTCAAACCCCCAATTTTGAAAACCTAGGTTCTAACCAAAATTCCCAAATTTCCCCATTAAAATCTTTGTTTTGAAGTTGAAATTAAGTTAAAAGATGTTGAGGAGTGAAGAAAATGAGTTAGAAATCACTTACCAATCATTTTGAAGAAGAATTATTATTTAGAAAATCGCCTCTTATGTTTTGGGTTTTTGAAAAAGTGAAAAATGGCTGAAATTCCCATCTTTATATACCCCCCTGAAGTCCCAGCGTGAACCGCGCAAAAATGGACTGCGGCCGCGCTGAAGAACTGAACAAAATACAAATCACTTAATCCTCCAGCGCGGACCGCACAAAAGGGGAACGCGGCCGCACTGGTAGACCTGGAGAGTGCTGTATCTCTGAAGTTAGCTACGCGGACCGCGCATGGACGACTGTGGTCGCGCCGCTCCACCGTGGACTGCACTAAGGCGATCGCGGGCGCGCTGGAGTCTGCAATTCTCCTGAACCTGCAACACCTGATATTTTTAGTCTAAGACCTCCCGGAACCTACTCAAAATTCACCCGAGCCCTCGGGGCTCTAAACCGGACATACACACAACCTTAAAAACATCTTACAAACTTATCTGTGTGATCAAATCGCCAAAGCAACATAATAAACATCAAATTAGGCCTCAGGACCCATGATTTCCTTCCAATGTTTTTATAAAATATCAAGTTTAGAGTTTTAAGTCTAAAACACGTCAATCGACGTCCGACTTCAACCAAACTTTACAGAAAGCGCTTAAACCATATATAAGACTCGTACCGGGCATCGAAACCAAAATACGAGCCCGATACCACAGTCTTTTAATCAAATCTCATTTTCGATTTCCTTAATTATTTTCAGAAAATAATTTCTCACAAAAATTCATCTCTCGGGCTTGGGACCTCGGAATTCAATTTCGGGCATACACCCAAGTCCCATATTTTCCTACAGACCCTCTGGGACCGTCAAATCACGAGTCCGGGTCTGTTTGTCCAAAATATTGACCGAAGTCAAACTTAATCAATTTAATATCAAGATTTAACATTTTCTCACAGAATTCATATTTGAGCTTTTCGGCTTTGGGCCCGGATTATGCACGTAAATCGAGGCAACCCCAAATGAAGTGTTCGAGGCCTCAGAAGTACATAGTGAGAAAGGGAACAAGTGATGACCTCTTTGGGTAGTCACACTCAACAGCCTGCAACAATTCGATATGGTATATGTCAGACTCGCCATTGATGAAATATGGTCTCTCCGAGCCTCCAAGAGTAGGGATTTCATCGCCGAGGTTGAAAAGACACTTCATGTGTCTTTCTCGCCGAGCCACAACAAAGAGACTTGTGGTTTGCTTGCAATTCATCTTCCTAGGGATATCAAAGACCGCTGGTACTCTCGCAAAAGCCTGTAAAAGAAAAATATTTGGAAATCCTCGATGCCAACAACATGAATTTTTTGTGGATACGGTGCTAATAGCATGACGATTCAGCAGCATGGCACTTTAGTTTGACATAAAAAAGACATCGGAAGTTGCACAACAGTCTAATTCATCATGGCATGTATCGGTGCCTATAGCATGAAGCTTTAACTTGCGGCAAAAATTTTGGTCTTGAACAACGATCTCCATTGCTCGAAGTTTGTAAATTTGGCTTCTCATGCTGGTGGAGTCCTTCAATATGGATTAATTATGAATAAAGAAATAATATTGGAAGCAGAACTTCATCCCCAAATTATTGTATGGCGTGTGTTTGATTGCTTCTAGTTCTCTTTTCTACGTATTTAAATTGAATGATTTGCTGCATAAGAAAAAAAAAAGGGAGAGAGAGAGTCATGATTCAACAAAAAAATTAAGGAGATAAGAACAACAAAAAAAAGAATGAAAGAAAGGGCGAGTGCAAGCAGTTCATGAAAGCAATTGGAGATGGAAGAAGCTCTAGTATCAGTTTTGGTGCTTTGACCCAGTGAGACAGAGGAGCTTGATATTTAGTTGTGATGGAAAACCAGTTGGCTCGGTCCTCTTTTTATAGGAATCGCACGAAGAGTTCGCCTTTTAAACGGAAAAGAAGAGAGTTATTGGATTAAAGTTAATTATCCCGAGGACAAGTTGGACTGAAGTTGAAGAAAGAAGATTCCATATGCTAATGAAACATAAATTGAGAACTCATCACGTGTGGATTGCAGTTAATATCCAAACCCTAATTAAGGTAGGTGAGTTATGTGGCTTTGCTTAATGTTTGGACATAATCATTCTTTCCAAGAATAATTGCATTAAAAATAGTAATTCTAAGTCAAAGATGGAATTACTTTGATTTATTGTCCTTAAGAAGTCTTGGATTGATCTTTTAACTGGAGGAGGAAAATATTAAAAGCAACTCCTTCTTTAATTAAGCACATTTACCAAGCAATTATTTTGGAGAATTTTACATGAAAGAAATTTCAATTTTGATACATCCATGCTTCCCTTCAACGGAGATGTGTGTAATTAAGTTCAAAAGAGGCTTTTGTTGGAAAATAATAATAATTATCTTACTGTACTTCAAGCCTCGTCTTTAAGTCTCAGTAAGCCATTTTAGGACAAACCTTGAAGTAGGGGGCATCTGTAGACATGTAAAAATTATTTAATACATAAAAAATTTGGATTAATTTCTAAATTACTTTGGGTCGAATAATTAATTTGGGCTTTACAAGTTAAATTAGTCCATTTTATTATTTTTGAGCCCAAGATTCTCTTTATCTTAAGGCCTAGATTTGTACCATGTGTCAACTGACATGGCATGTCTAGTCATATCCAAATCCAACAAGATGATGCCACGTGTTAAATGATGTGGCAGTCCAAGTCAAAAAATAAGAACCAACCACAGTTCGCCAAGTGGCTAAAATGACATGAGCCAATTAGAATCAAGCAAGAGAGTTCATATATAGCTGGACTGTCCATCCTCTACAACTATAAATAGAGGGGTTACATAACTCTCAAGGGACATTCAGAGTTGGAGAACACTCCGTAATTGGTGAAGGCATCCACAAACAGAGAGATCAATCATCAAGTGCTTAGTTCTTCAATAAGGAGTGATCAACGGAGTTCTTCCCGGAGATCAACCAGTAACAATAAAGTGTTGCTCGACGTTCTTGGCGATTAAATACATCACAAGTAGGTTTGCATTATCCTACATTCGAGAAAGACGGTTCTCAAGCCCTCGAATCACGGAGAATTTTAGAGAGGAGAATCAAGGGATACATAGAATTGTACTCACAAATATTTATCAATAAAACCACTTTTTCTTCATATTATTTTTGTTGCAGTTTATTTTTTGTATTACGAAAATTTGTTACGAACAGAGACAATAAACCTTTAAGTTGAAAATTATCTTATGCTCACTAGTGCAGATTAATTTTTATGTGTCTTGGTTTACTAGTCTAATAAAGTAAAGTAAATTCTATGCATGGGTTGAAACCTCTACCCACATGAGGGTCTAGAATTTACTTAGAATCGATATTTTATGCGTTTCACATTTAATGGATTGTACCTCATAGTTTATGTGTGTTTATCCTTATTTTTCAGTCTTAACTACTTTTCCTACCACTATTTTTAATGAGAATGCTCGAATTCCAATGCTTTTTGGTGACAATTATGCTGAATAAAAATAGAAAGTCCTTCTCACATTAGGGTGCTCAGATTTAGATATGGCATTTCATGTGAAAGAACGACATATTCCTACGAAATCAAGTACGCCATCATCTAATGCTAATTATGAGGGGTGGGAGCGATCCAATCGCTTAAGTTTAATGCTCAAAAACTCCTACATTAGCCAAAAATATTAGGGGTTCTAACCCTAATAGTGATAAGGTCAAAGCTTACATGAAGGAAATTGATGAACAATTTGTAAGCTCTGACAAAGCATTGGCCAGTACCCTTATGAAGAGGCTCTCAAGTATGACTTTCGACAAAAGTCGTACAATGCATGAGCACATTATGGAAATGAGAGACATTGCTGCTAAACTCAAGTCCCTTGAGGTTGATATGTCTGAACCATTTCTTGTGCATTTTATTCTCAATCACTTCCTGTGGAATATGGTCCATTCAAGATTTCTTACAACGCACATAAGGATAAATGGTCAATCAATGAACTTTTGACCATGTGTGTTCAAGAAGAAAAGGGGTTGAAGCATGAGATACCTAAAAGTGTTAATATGATGACTCATGGTAAGAGAAATGAAAAAAAGTCAAAAAGAAGAAAAGCACATTTGACAAAGATGCTTCGGTAAAAAGAAGGGACATTGGAAGAAAGATTGCCTAGAATACAAGAAATGGCTTGAGAAGAAATATAATTTTACCTTTGGATGTTAGGAATCTAATTTTGTTGAAGTTTCTGATAATACATGGTGGATTGATTCTGGAGCTACAATTCATATTGCCAAAATCATGCAGGGCTTTCTAACTTAGAGGAAGCTGATATAAAGTGAATAATACGTCTATTCTGGCAATAGGACGCGTTCACGTGTGGAAGGTGTGAGGACTTATAGGATAAATTTGAAAATGGTTTCACTTAGACTTAGAAAATACTTTTTATGTTCCAGACTATTCTAGAAATTTAATTTCTCTTTCAAGACTATCTATTAGTGGATATAATTTGAATTTTCATTATCCTTCTGTGAGACTTTTGAAAGATAATATAATTATTGGTTTTGAAAATTTGAATGAAAATTTATACAAAATTGAGCTAGACCCTGATCGCGGCAAACTCAACCTTACACTATGGTAGGAGGAGTGGGCGCTAAGACTTTTACCTGAATAGTGGTATCGGGGTCAATTTCCACAGGGAGCTAGGAAGGGAGTTGCGTATTTGTTTAGACTAGGAATGCATGTTTGCTTCTAATTGAACTTCAAACATTTTTGGGTTTTTGTTGTTAAATAACTACTATTGTTAACTACAAGCTAAGGCTAAATTATGCTAAGAGATATGTTCTAAAGTGTGATTAATATAGAGAAAGGCACTAGGGTCATGGCATTACCTAGGTGGTTAACTAAAGGGTAGAAGCTACCAATAATAGATTGACATATTTGGGATCAATGTTATAACCGTTGCACAATTGTACCCACTCTCACACTTCTCAGTAGAGAGCGATTTTGCTCAGTTGACTCTCTCGAGACCAATTGGGTGCCAATTAGACCAAGCAACTAAGGTTCAAGTAGGGTGATTACTCTCTCGAGGTTTAGCCTGTTAATTGGGACTACCATTTCTCATGGGTCCATCTCAATTTCTTGTTAGGTCAATTTTGGGGTCATAGACTCTCTTTCTCAAGAAGGGTCAAGACCCACTAAGCTAGAATCAATGTTTGCAACCACCAATCCTTAATTGAATCATAAAATTAACCCAAATAACAAACACCCAATATCAATATATCATTAATAAGAAACACCCATCAATTACCCACACTAGGGTTGAGTCACAACCCTAGCTAATGGGTTTAGCTAGACATAATAAGAGAAGAAACTGAAGAAATAGAAGATGAAATAACCATATAAGCTAAAACTTCGGTCCTCACGAGCAAAACCCAATATCTCATACAAAACTTGACCTAAAAATGGTAAAATATTCTATTTATACTAGGCTGAAAAAACTAGACAAAAATACCACTGCGGGGTCAGCGCGGACCGCGCATAAATGTGGCGCGGCCGCGCAGGCTCTTGGACTTGTAATAATCTCTCCTCTGAAGTTGGGGACACGGACCGCGCAAAAAGGTAGCGCGGCCACGCAGGCTGATGGGCGCGTACCGCGCATAAATGGAGCGCGGACGCGTGGAAGGAATTGGGAAACTTTTCACCTCTCTGAATCTTACCCACGCAGACCGCACTGATTTGGAGCGCGGCCGCGTGGGTTCTTGCCTTGAATTTATGGTTTCTGAATCTCCGCAGGTGCAGACCGCGTAAAGAAGAGCGGGGACCGCACATGATGCCTTTGAAATATGTAGTCTCTGAATTTCCTAGCGCGGCCGCGTGACAAATCAGTGCGGTCCGCGCTAGGTCTTCTTGTCCCCACTTCATTTAGTCTTTGAACTTGGCACGTTTCACTCCGTTTTGAGCCGATATTTGACATCTGTCATCTTGTCGCTCAAACCTGCAATCAAGCGCAACTTGTAAGCATTTTGAGACTTTTTCATGGCAATTATCACACAGAGCATAGGCAAGTATGTGCATAAAACGTATTAGAATCAGAGTTATCAACTCCCCCAAACTTAAACCTTTGCTTGTCCTCAAGCAAATAAAATAAGACCCACCCCTCAAAAGGGAAACATCCAAGTAATTCCAGCTTATCCTAAAACAACCTCAACAAACATCAATTGGGACTAACAATTGCCCTCAATACGAATGCATCATTAACACATTTTTTAAGCTTTTAAGAACTATGAATCAAATGTGGCACAAGAGCATCGAGGGTCGACTCAATTCATCAAGGAGCTTTCTTCAAATGCCTTGGTCATCGTGGGACCCAAACTCATACATCCTTAACTTTCCCTAAGCGAACCTCACTTTTTAGAGTAATGACACACAAACCGAGGTTGATGGATTTTTCACTCATTTCTCTCACAAAGAAGGTCATAAATCCGGCTCTAGGTACCATATGCTTACCCTTTGTGTAAGTATCCACTAATGTAGGTTCCGTTCAACTTAAGATCATATAGGGCTTTTGTGGAGTCATTGTAAAGGATTTTGGGTAAGGGTAGGATATGTTTTGTTCAAGTGGGTTTAATCTTCCCTCAAGCACTTCTTTTGATTCATTTTGGCACATTTTCTTGACTCATTTGAGTATTCACTTCTTTTTCGAGGGGTTAGAGAGACATGATGTCGCTCTTTTTCATGCAATTCAATACATTTCTCCTTTTTCCACTTTTTCGCAACCTTATTCACTTTTGTTTTCTTTGAATCCCCTTTTTGACCTTATTCAATTTGGCCTTTTTCTTTGTCTTGTCTTTTCTTCCTTTTTTTCATTGCCTATCTTTTCTTTTGCTTTTGCACCTTTTACCACATTGTTTCCTCTCTTGTCTCCCTCCCCTAAACTTAGACATTTGCCATCTACTCAAGGGAAGATTTGGGTGCCAAGAACGGGTATAGGCTTGTAGCTTTTGTTCTTGAAAGAAGAAGGTTTAAGGCTCAAAGGGGTTAGCTAGGGATCATTTCATTGGTAGGTCATGTAATTGTTCAATCTTAGCACTTCGGATCAAGGAGGGCCTATCCTCAATTCTCAAGCCAAATTTCACCTAAGATTTCGCCTCAACAAACATTCGGGGCAAGTTCTAGACCATCGGCTCAGGACTTAGACTCATGATTCGAATTCTCACCACACACACTCAAGGATTGCCAAAGACGTCGAGTCGAGGGCCCACAGCAACCTTAGTTACGATTCAAGAGCACAATGGACCCACACGACCATATGATGATTGTTTGGTCAATACAAGAGTCTCAAGGCCATCATTTTTTACCATCCTCAACACAACATTATGTCTTTGATCATGGGATCAAAGGAAAATGTGTTAGGCCCAAGTGAAGCTTGCCTGAGGTTTCCTTAACTATGAAATTTTGAAAATCAAAAGAACAAAAACCAAAAATGGACTCAAACCCTTAAGAAGGTTGTCACGCCATCTATCATTGGGAAGAGCCACCCGGTTCGCACAACACTCTACCCTTGAAAAGAACCGTGGAATTAAGAAAACCAAGGGCTTATTGACAACATCAAAACCAAAACAAAAGGCTACGAGCCTCACTACTAAGCTAAAACGAAAAAGTTTAACGAAAATAAATAAATATGTGCAATGGGGAGTAGAATATACAGCAGGGATGAATATATACATAAGATTCTAGAAGTAGCCAAAGTCAAAAGTTATATACAGGCCAACTATCAAATCCGAAACATAAACTAGAAATAAAATAAATATATACACTCATCCAATTGTATCAGAATCAAAATAGTAGGGCGCACCCCCACGAATAAAAGCTGGCATTGTCCCCAATGCCAACTATCAAAATAAGCATAAAATCAAAAAGGAAGGATATAGAATGGCTCCCCAAGCCTGATCCGTCTATATGGGCTGATCAATGTTCCCCTGATCCTCTGTAGTGGCAGGGATCTCAGACTGGTCTCCTGCCTCCTGTTGCTCTGGTACTGGGACGGGGGCCGAGTCATGGACCGGTTGAACCTCTGCTGGAGCACTAGATGTATCCTCCTGAACCGGTGCCACCTCTATCACAACACCTGCGGTGCTAGGAAGCTTCCGCTTCTTCTTTGGGTGCCTAGTCTCCTTCTCCTGCTGTGGCTGAGCTGCTGCTCAATCAAGAGCTGGATCCCCCAATAACAAGTGTAATGGCATCTGGTCTGCCAAAAGCTTGTCCATATCTACCCGCAGCTTCCTTACCGACTCCCGAGAGGCCCTCGACATTATCATCTTTTTATGTTCCTTGGAAAGCTCCATCAAAGCCTTGCCATGCGAGGAAACCACTGTAGTTAAGTTGGCCTGGGACGCCAAAATCTTTTCCTGGTTGTCCAGGAGCTTCTGCAGTGTCTCCTCAATGGAAGGAGGAATCTGGACTATGGCTGGAGCTGACTGTGCCTCAAATGTAGTAGCCAAAGTGGACAACTTGGATGTCGCAGCTGACATCCAGTTGTTCAAACTGGCCAAAGACTGACTGAGCTGGTAGGCAGTGAACCGGTGAGTCTTTGAAGAAGGGACTTTCGGGTCAGCTGAAGTAGAAGGACCAGCTATCGAAGAAGGACCCGGGGGCAATGTCTCACCAGCAGTACTAACAGGGATGGTGGATGGCTTAGTGAAAAGCTCGATCACAACTGGCTCCTGAGACTAGCCAGGTAGGGTAGATGTGGGTGGCTGGTACTTTTTGGACTTTGGGTTGTCAGAACCCAACTGGCTATACCAAGAATAGGGAGTCACCGGTTTTGCCTTGACATCAAACCTCTTTTTCTTCACCTTCAAGTCTCTAAAATACAGTGACAGAGTGTTTGGGAAGGGGTAGTTGGTGTTGGTCTCCTGTCCGACCGCAGAAATCACCCTGGAGATTATGTTGCCCATATTAAGAGGAAGCTCGGCCATGATAGATGCCACAAGTACAGCCCGGGGAAAAGGAACTGAGTGATCATGTGTGGAGGGATCAAGTCTGCTACAAACGAATGTCAACCAACCTTTTGCCTCAAAACTGAAAGTGTTTCGCAGAATCCTCTCTCCTGCCTTCAGCCATTTGGGAACAGCGCCTGGGGCTGCCAAGCATCTGGCCAACCAAGGACGCCCCTCTTCACCCATCGCGAGCTTTTCCAAGTATTCGGATTCATCCTCCTCTTTGAACCCCAAATAGTCATTCAATGACTTTCCATCAAACAATACCATCTTGTCCCTCGCCTGTGTCGCCTTTGTGTCTTTCACCACATGAGCCACATTACAATAGAACTCCTTCACCATATGCTCATTGGCGTCAATACACCTCTCCTTGAAGAAACCCCAACCATCTCTAGTAC
>MU717913.1:0-26831 GCA_026770625.1 Nicotiana glauca
TTCCTGGAGTCAGAATGTAGTGAGTGCCCTGCTGTAACAGCAGGTTTCACTATCTCTAAAGATGCCTGCCAGGGTATATTTACACTATGGTCTGCCTAAGGGTTCAACATATGCTCAGGGGTGGCAGTCCACTAAGCTCTGAACTCTCTATTTGAATTGCAACTACATCTAATTATGCTATAACCAATTCAGATTCCTAAGTTCAATCATAGACAATACATATTCTAATTCAAACAGTGGCTCGGATGAAATCAATCAGTATTAAACATTAGTGCCATATTGTTCCAAACAAGAAACCTATACAACTAATCGATGATATTCGTTTAATCGATTATAACACATATAAATCGATAAACAATAATCGACAAACAAGTCAGCGATTCACAGTACTTAGGCCCAGACAGGGGAAATACGAAACTAATTATTCGACGACGCTAATCGAAGCGAATACGTATTCTATGGCAAACACATTCAACAAACAATCAGAAACAAACAAACGACCAAATAAAAGGTCTTAAGGAGGAGAACAGAAAATTTAGCAAGAAATCAAAAGGATAAAAATACTACCAGAAAACTATCAAGCAAATACATAAAGATAGAAGAAAGAAAGAAAAAAGAGAATTCCTTGAGAAAAATCAGAAATCCGAACGAACCCTGGACCAACACGGACTTGAAAATTTTGAGGCCAAACGGACCTTAATCGGGGTGTTCTCAGTTCAGAACACTTAGATTAAAGTCCATTAGACCTCAATCTCCTATCGAATTTAGCCGGAAACCCTATTTTCGAATTTCTAGGGTTCATATGGGCGTTTTGGGACTCGGGGATTTTGGGTTGGATTTGAATGGAACCAAGGTTGATTGGGGTATGAGGGAGGTCAGGGGAGTGTTGGGTATCGATTTGGGGTGGTTTGGGATGGGTTGAGTTTTGGCTCAAACCTTCGATTGAAGATTCGAGGAGTTCGGGGATGATTCGAGGTAAACCGGTATGGGGTTTGGGACGGGGAGGTTACGGGGGTTCTAGGGTGTAAAATTGGGGATCATTGGCCTATCGGAACCGCCGTGAGGCGATTTCCGGTAGGCGGAAGGCGGTGGTAGACGACAGGGTCTGTTCGTCTCTGAGAGAGACGATGAAGGTGGGGTCTGGATTAAGGGGGCTGGGTAGGCTTTAGGAATATATACTAAAGGGGGAAATGAATCCTGGCCGTTTGATCTGATGAGATCAACGGCCTGGATTGATCGCTAACATGGGAACGACGTTGTTTGGAGGTTGATGGGGCGGACCGGGCACGGGAACGGATCGGGTTGTTCAAAACGGGTAAGGGTGATATGATCTCAACCGTTGGATTGGGGATGGATTTACGGTAGAGATCCATTGGCGTTGAAACGACGTAGCTTCATTTCCATACTACGTCGTTTCAGTGGTCTCGGAGACACACTGACTTGGACCAGGTTGGGGGTTGTTTGGTTTGGGCCTTCGAATCTAATATTGAATTTGGCCCAAATCCGGGTTCTCTTATTTTCCTTCCCTTTTCTTTCATTTCCTTCCTAAATTATTTTACTAAATTAAAACTTAAAATCCTAGATCAAGCTATAAAACCACATTAACTTAAACACACGAATTAACTCTAAATATTAATTATTGCAAGTAATTAAGTACCAAAATCACACGATTTAAACGTAAAAAAAGCGAAACATATTATTTCGTGATTTTTCATTTTCTTGTTAAATAAGTGATTTGCTACTTATCTCCAAAATTTGCGAAATTAAATCCTAAATGCAATTACAACATATTTTTGTATTTTTTACTAACAAACATGCACATACAAATGCAAAACAATAAAAGAAAAATACCACAACAATCACAATACTTATAAACAAACAAAAATTATTTTATTTTGTATTTTTTGGGAGTGATTCTCGTATGGGGCAAAAATCACGTGCTCACAATGTTACAAGCACAACAAGTGGTTATTGCTCAGCTACAAAGTCAGCAAAAAAATCCAAGAATAGCAACATCGGAAAAGGCTCTTCGAGTCCAGCAGGCACCAGAGAGATCGAGTAACAAAGGGTCAGCAACAGATCCTGCTCTTATGAAGATGCTCGAGGACCTCACCAAACGAATTGAATCAGGAGAAAAGAAGATAGAGGCTAACGATAAAAAAAGTGGAGACTTATAACTCGAGGGTTAATCAACTGAAGGGCGTAGATTGAAAGAAGTTTACACAAAAACCATTCCCACCAAGTGCGGCTCCGAAGCCCATCTTGAAGAAATTTAGAATGCCCGATGTCCCGAAGTATAACGGGACCACAGACCCCAATGAGCACATCACTACTTATACTTGTGCTATAAAAGGGAATGACTTAAAGGATGATGAAATTGAGTCTGTCCTGTTGAAGAAATTTGGAGAAACGCTGTCAAAGGGGGCTATGATGTGGTATCATAAACTACCCCAAATTCAATAGATTCATTTGCCATGTTGGCAGACTCTTTTATGAGGGCACACATTGGTGCCATCAAGGTCTCCACTAGGAAGTCCGATGTCTTCAAAATCAAACAGAGAGAATACAAGATGCTAAGGGAATTTGTATCTCGCTTTCAGCTGGAGCGAATGGAATTACCACCAGTCTTCATTGACTAGGCAGTACAGGACTTCACGCAAAGCTTGAACGAATGAAGCTCGGTAGCTTCGAGGTAACTAAAACAAAATTTGATCGAATATCCCGTCGTGACCTATGAGGATGTGCACAACGGGTCGAAGACGACCAATTAGGAGCCCCCCGGGCTCAGTATATGCTAGCAGGCTCTATACAAAGGAACAAAGGTTTACAGAAAAGGAGTTGAGACTAAACAAAGAAAGATACCAGCCGTATGTGGAAGATCAAAGAAAAGCCCCGAGGTGTAATGCATCTCGAGGCGATTAAAGGATAGATCGAGGTCTAAGTTCCCCGGGACTCATGATTAAAGTCGGGTTTGATAGGCATACTGGGCCAGTAGAGGCATCACAACTATCTGAGTACAACTTTAACGTCAATGTCTTAGGCATCGAATCAACTATAGGTAAAATCAAAGATACCAGGTGGCAAAAACCAGTACTATCAGACCCTTCACATAGGAAGCCTAACTTGATACGTAAATATCACGGCACTCACAGTCACAGAACCGAGGATTGTAGACAGATTCGGGAAGAGGTAGCCCGACTGATCAGCGAAGGTCACTTTCGAGAATTCCTCAGCGATCGAGCTAAAAACCAATTTCAGAAAAGAGAGGTGAACAGGAAGAATGAACCAGCAGAACCACGGCACGTCATCCACATGATCATTGGAGGAGTCGGTGCCCCATAGGGACCCGTTGTCAAGCGGACAAAAATATCCATCAACAGGGAAAAGCAAACTCGGAATTACATACTAGAGGATGCTCTCACATTAAGTGAAGAGGACATCGAGACCTTGTCTCATCCTCATAATGACGCACTGGTAATATTTTTTATTTTGAATAAATGTGTGCTCGTAGATCCAAGTAGCTCGACCAACATAATGAGGTTGAGGGTGATGGAGCAGCTCGGACTGCTTGACCAGAACATACCCTCCTCTCGAGTCATCAATAGATTCAACATGACGAGCGAGACTACAAAAGGGTAAATCATCCTCCCGATCAATGTGGCCGGTACAATCCAAGGTACCAAGTTTCATGTCATCGAATGTGACATGAGATACAATGCCTTACTTGGAAGGCCGTGGATACACAGTATGAGGGCAGTTCCATCAACCCTTCATCAAAGGATGAAATTTCCAACCAAGGATGGAGAAAAAGCAGTGTACGAGGAGCAACATGCAGCAAGAGAGATGTTTGTGGTGCATGACATGGCACCGACATTGACGCCCTCTACAACTAAGAATCCAAAAGACGAGTAAACAACCAGGTAGCAACCATGACCGACATTCTCGGCTATATCCGAATGAGGGAATAAAGGATCGTGCCGCGTCCTCGGAGCAAGCAATTGAAACATACCAAGGCTCAAACCCTATCATTGCTAAGGTACAAATCTCTCCCTTTTTCATTTATGTTTTATTCTAACTTATTGCAGGTGTTCGATTGAGAGGAATCGAAGAGTACTCCAGCTCAAAGACCTTGGATTTTAAAGCATGCATTGCACTTTTTTCCCTTAGATCGGGTTATATCCCAAATGGGTTTTACCGGCGAGGTTTTTAACGAGGAAACATCCATATGATACATAAGGAGAACTCATCAAGTATTCAAGAATTCTCTTCAATCAACCTCAAATACCGGGGGGCATCACCCCGGAAGGTCACCTCTTGGAAGAAACCGAACTACGCCTAGAAGGACCTCGATAGGAGAATGTTGTATTGGGCCATAAGGTCAAATAAACCGTGTCCATGTAGAATAGTTGATCCTCCAAAGGAAAAAAAAACATGTACACATATATCAAGTAATTGAGGAATCCCTTTTGCTAATCAAAACACTTTGTGCCTCAAAGAAGTTCACTAATTTCTCATAAGACGGCTCAAGGGCAGAAACTCTCAAACACTCGGGGACTGTCATCAATAGTCAGTTCATCGAGCCATCGAAAACTCGAATTCCTAAGACCTCGATCAGGCAACTTCGAGCTCGTAAGCCCTCAGTGAGGCAACATCAAATTTATAAGACCTTAACAAGGCATGCCCAAACTCATAAGACCTCAATGAGTCAATACCGAGCTTATAAGACCTCAACAAGGCATACTCAAATTTATAAGACCTTAAAAAGGCATAACCCCGATATTAAGGCCAAGGCTATATATCAAACTTATAAGACCCCTAAAAAGGCATACCCTAAATATAGACGCCAAGGTCACCACGCACGGGGACAAAAGGCTATAGCCAAACATAAAAACTACGAGCGAACTAGAAGGCTACAGACGATTTAACACGGCTCAGAGATGTCTAACTGCCCCCATAAAACTAAAGCCTCCAAATACTTCAAAAATATTTCGAAAAGAACAGGTTAATCGACATACCCTCGTCATAAGTAAAGGAGCTTCGATAATATTATCTCCGAACAATAAAAAGGCTTCGAAAACAATCAGCGTTCAATAAAAAGGCTTCAAAAACTCAGCCTTTGAGCGAAACTCCCGAGGTACTCAGCTATCATCACATATCAACTCATAATCGAGGTTCTCATTTGAGCCGTCGAAGAGTCAGACGAACATAAAACATGCCAAGGCATAATCAAAACTTTAAAAGTCTTTAGTCAAAATGAGGGAAAACTATTTCCATATTAGAGGTCGCATCGACCCAATCTAAAAAGAGCCTAAGAGCAATGTGCAAGAGCTTAAGGGCAATGCATAAGAGCCTAAAAGCCAGCCCAAAGAGCCCAAGGGCCGATCTAAAGAACCTAAGGGCCAATATGTTAAAACCCTAAGGGTCCATCAGCCTGAGTCAAAATTTGATTCGAGGACCGAGCCCAAAATGATCAACTATTATCAATTATTCATCAAACACAACCTAAGGGTTCTTATCTTAAAGTCCTACACATCATACTGGTTATCAACAAAGCATCAAAATTTATTCCAAAAAGGCAAAGTGAAGACAAGAAATGACGAAAAACAAAGATCCTTATATATATATGATAAAGTTTCAAAAAGAAATATTTGCAAGACTCGCGCTTGGAGCCCTTACACAAAAAGGAAACAAATAAAAACCTAATCTATTGCCGGGGTCACTTGACCAGACGGAGCTCCCTTAGAAGTTGTGCCTTCAACGGCTTGGCCCTTGACCCCCGGTGCATCAACGGCCTCCTCCCCAAGGTCTTCAACTTCATCTTCATCATCCTCCGAGCCACTGGCCGAACCACTGGCGGAACCATTATCGGAAGAAAGTAGAGCTGCCGATTCTTCCTTTAAAGCCTTCACCTTCTTCATCTCAGCAAACAAATCGATGCCCCTTGCATACACATCTTCTAAGCATGTCTCCGAGATCTTAATCGGGCATGCTCCAGAGATCGGGTCAGTTCAAGACCGTCCTCTTTAGATACCTTCCTGGCTCGATTATTTGTAGCAGTAGCATCTTCTCGATATGAGGATGTGAACGCATCGGCTTTGGACTTAGCTGCAGATAGCTCAACAACTGATTCAGCATAGAGATCTTTGTACTTACGGCTTTCTCCCCTTGCCCCTTGGAGTTGATGCTCAACCGATGTCAGCCTCTCTCGAAGATTTTCTTTAATGGAGGACACTTCGTCCATGCGCTTCTTCAACCCAAGGATTTAAGTATCTCTGACTTTAAGCTCCCCTCGCATTCAATCATTTTTTTGCTTAAACTAAAAGAATCAAATTGAGGCATTAAACGCTCAATTGACTAGAGCAAAAAACTAAGCCCACGGAGATCGTATTACCTTTTCATCGAGATCTGCCCCCTCTCGAGACACCCTCTCCAAATGTGCTCGAAGGGCACCTAGCTCCCCATCCTTTTGGGCATAAAGGGTCTTAAGCTCGTTCAATTCAGAAGTGAGCTTCCTAAATTCGTCCTCACTATGAGCCAACTCAGCTTGTGACTTGGAAAAAGCTTGGTTGAAAAGACTCAAGGCCTAAAATCATAGAGGAAAGGAGTCGGAAAAGCAAGAATCAAAACTCTAAATACAATGGTCAAGTCAAGATTACCTGTTTTTGAAGCTTCTCGGCTTCCTCAAAGATCAGTGAGGCATCGATATCGAGGCCTTACTCAACCCCAGTAAAATGTCCTTCAAACATACTATTTTCTCTGGGGGATGCCCCTACTACGGGAGTTTTCATATCTTGGGCATCCCGTATTTGCCCAGGAGAGAGAATGATGGGCCCAGCAAAGGCTCATCTACATCGACCACCCCGAAAGGTTCAACTGGGATCCTCTCCCCCCTTCAAGGAGTTTCGTTATTGGTTTCTTCAGATTCATCAACTAGGTGCCCCTCGCTACTCAATGTATTTTAGTCTTTGGTTGGCTCGGGGACTTTATCTGAGCCCCCTTTAACAATTCTCTCAGTTTGGGTCGGGACCACCTCGGCGACCTCTATTCCAGCAGCCTCTAGCTCAGCCACCTTCGGCTTAGTAGACTTCGAGGCAACATCACTTCTTTTCCCCCAAAGTACTAACGGTCAGTCATCATTCTCTTCGCCCTCGGCACAAAGACTTTCGGCCGCTTCCCGAGTTAAGGCCACTGAATCAGCCTCGGGCTTTTGAAATTTAGCCTTTTTGGCTTCGGGGACCCAGTTGGTGATTTCTTCTTTCTCTTTTTCTCCTTAGCAGGTTTCGGGGTATCTGTTTCCCTGGGCGGGGGTTCCCTCATCAAAACGGACTCTCCAAGGCCATAACTTTTGGCCTCCTAATGGGTCTTATTCAGATCACGCCACACGCGCTTAGCACATGGGTAGGTTGAATCGAGTCATCGGACCTAGCCCGGGAGATCCTTGACAGCACCGGGGTACCACTCGGCAGCTGTATCATCGAAATGAATTAATTGGAAGGCAAGAAAAGATATTCGATTAGCGAAACATATTTACTTACAATTCATATTCCATTCCTCAGGGAATGGTATTATCTCAGTAGGGATCAGGTCGTGGGTCCTGACTCGAACAAAGCGGCTCATCCATCATCGGTCCTTGTCTTCCTCGATGCTAGCAAGAAATTCCTTTAGGGATCAACATTTTAACTTAATCAGGCCACCCTGATAAAGTCGGGGGCTATACAGTCTGATCAAATGATCAAGAGTAAAAGGCATCCCCTCGACCATGTTCGAGAAATGCCTAATCAAATAAATGATGCGCGAGAACTATGGATATATTTGTCCAAGTGTCACCTGATATTGTATGCAGAAATCGAGGATCACTAGGTCTATCGGTGGAGAAGGGGCTCCTACCTATCCTAAGGTGAAAGGATATGTGTATACAGTGAGAAAGCCGACTTTGTGATTGGTTATGTATTCTCCACGTGAAGGAATCGCTACTTGCACCGCCTCCTCCTAGGAGCAGTCAACCTTCACTTTCTCAGTTTCAGTTATTAGGCTGATGTATCAAGACATGGGTTCACATCGTCCCGGAATAGAGGAAGGGTTTTCGATCTGGAAATCAGAAGACGTATCACAAGGTTCGGGAGTACACTCCTCGATGCTAGGAGGAACTACCGGTTTACCATTGGTTGTTCGAGAAGATGATGGAGCCTTTTCCTTTTGAGGAACAGGTTTAGAAGTTTTGGCCATCTCGAAAGATCCGAGAAGATGGAAAATGTTGTTAGAAAAGAGAAGGGAGAGTTCAAGGAAATTGAAAAGGGGATAAATGAAATTTTGGAAGCACTGAGAGAATAGAATCTACGAGGTTATGAAATTTTTCTATTTATAAATTTCATTTAAATGTACTGGGGAAGCCAAAAGGCCGACCGTCAGTCGCTTGCAATTAATGATTTTGGGAATCGTACCAAAAAAAATCCTCCAGTCACCTCAACCACTTATGTCATGATGTTGACGTCAGAACCCAGGCATCTGGAATCAGTTTGTTAGAAATTATTGAGAACAATCTACCAGTCGGGTTCGAATAGACACTCACTCGACTATTAAGCCCAAGGGCTACCCGAATTCGAGCAAATTCTCACTCGGGGAC
Source organism: Nicotiana glauca (assembly GCA_026770625.1). Taxonomy (NCBI): domain Eukaryota; kingdom Viridiplantae; phylum Streptophyta; class Magnoliopsida; order Solanales; family Solanaceae; genus Nicotiana; species Nicotiana glauca. Next base: position 8,624 of record MU717913.1, read on the forward strand.
TATTTATAAAGCCTCAGGGCTATTTTCTCTCGAGTTCGAGCGAACACTCACTCGATTATTTAGCTCAAGGGATACCCAAGTTCGAGCAGGTTCTCACTCGGGGACTATTTATAAAGCCTCAGGGCTATCTTTCTCTCGAGTTCGAGCGAACACTCACTCGACTATTAAAACCAAGGGCTATCTGAATTCGAGCAAGTTCTCACCCGGGGACTATTTATAAAGCCTCAGGGCTATCTTTCTCTCGAGTTCGCGCGAACGCTCACTCGATTATTTAGCTCAAGGACTACCCAAGTTCGAGCAGATTCTCACTCGGGGACTATTTATAAAGCCTCAGGTCTATCTTTCTCTCGAGTTCAAGCTAATGCTCGCTCGATTATTTATCCCAAGGGCTACCCGAGTTCGAGCAGGTTCTCACTCGGGGACTACTTATAAAGCCTCAGGGCTATCTTTATCTCGAGTTCGAGTGAACGCTCACTCGATTATTTAGCCCAAGGGCTACCCAAGTTTGTGCAGGTTCTCACTCGGGGACTATTTATAAAGCCTCAAGGCTATCTGTATTTCAAGTTCGAACAAATTTTCGCTCAATTACGGGCTGCCCGAGTTCGAGAAAACTCTCACTCGGGGATTATTAGTAAAATCCTAAGGGCTATCTTTATTTTCAGATGATCGAGCAAACGCCCACCCGGTTGGGAAATCTAAAGGCCGCTTTAGTTCTAGAAACTTACCACTCGAGGACTATCAACGAGTCCTAAAAAGGCTAATATTTATTTCAAAAATCGAGACCTTGCTCTCACTCAATTCGGACCCAGAAGTCCCGGCGACCTAAGTTCGCATCAAATCAATACAGGCTTAGTCCAAGGGATAACAAAGAGCTTCAAGGTATATCAAATTAACCAATCAAAAATCTAAGGTTTATTATGTCCGGGTCAAGTATTCAGACTGATCGATAGAGTCATACACTTGGATTTTTCACAAACAAAGGTAGAATGGAGTTCAACACAAGTCGAAAGCGAAATGAAGAAACTCTTATATTAATAAAAGATGATTACAAAAGCCACACGAAGGGCCCTTACATAGAAACAAAGAAGAAAAAAAGCAATACCTAAAAGGCCTAATCTACTTTTGAGGGTATATTCTCGGGAGCGACATCTTCAAGAACCGTTTCCTCGGGGACCTCATTTCGATCTTTAGAGCGTTGTCTTCGAGAACCTCCTCTAAAGCAGCAGTAGATGAAGAAAACACTATAGCCTATCAAAGAGCAAAAGCTTTTAACAAGCAAAGAAAATTGTGGCCTGGTGAAAAGCTTGGCGAGTATGAGTCTCATTAGCACTACTATTATAAAGCCACTTCTTGAGACACTGCACCTTAATGGATGCAAAAGTTAGTAGATAGAGCAACCTCACTCCATGAAAAACAAAAAGAATGAAGCGGCACACCAGTTGAAGTTAAGAGAGATGAGCAACGGTTTACAGTCTACATATCTTCTGATACGGGAAGAGTTTGAGGCCCTTCTCTCGTTGATTTGAGAAAACAACAACAACAATAATAACTCCTCAATATAATTTCACTTAGAGAAGAAATGCTTGGAAAAAGAGCCATGGCATAACTAGTAAGGTTGTTGCCTTATGACCTTGTGGTCACATGTTTGAACCATAAGAATAAGAGATCAGAAGAGGATGCAGAAAAGGGAAAGGGCTGAAGATTGTTGAAGAATGAATGAGTGAAGCTTTGGTTCAAGAAATCCCTTATTTATAGGGAAAAGGCGATGAAACTGACAGCACATTTAATTTTTTTGGGGAAGCGGACCGATGGTGCATTCAATGCTTCCGGGGGAATGAACTGACAGAACGTTTCGATCGTCTCGATCGCCTGCATCATGAACGTGATGTCATCACGAGAGGTTTGAGAAAATCGAGGTCAAAAGCGTTTTTTATCATTTTATTTTAAGAAACGCGGGGACTATCTGTATACGATCAAAATTAGGGAAGACCAATTTTAAGGCTTCTATGGCGTTCCAAGCCCGACCTCAATAGGCTCGAAGCATAGCCTAAGGCTCGGCCCCGAAGCACTCATCTCGAGTGGGTATATCGAAGACTCATCGTAGTGTACCTCGAGGTAGCATAAAAATCGACGATCGTCATGGAAAGGCGGGAAAGCTCCCAAGGACACGTGGTTAGAACTGACTAGGTCTGCAAGAATAGTACAAATCCGTACTAAGCCATTATACAGTTGTACCAATAGTATTTCCCCATCATTATTAGACATGTACTATGTTGGGTTCTCCCCCTCCCATATAAAGAGGACCCTTGTCATCTTATAAGGGGATTGATTATTTTTTAATACATACATTATCAAATACAATAGAACACTCTCTGCTTCTCTTGCCTAAACGTGCTCAACAATTACTCTACATATTTATTGATTGTTCACTCATTGTTCATTATTCATTTATTGCACATTCTTAACCGCAAAAGGCTATCTTTGTGGCCCTCATTATAATTGATTTTTCATCAATTGTTCATTGCTACCAGCCCCGTCTAGACCTCGAGGTCCCTGATTTAGCCAGCTCGAGGCTCAGTCTTGCAATAGCTTTGGTTTGCATATCTTATTCTCTTTACTTATACTTAACATTTATTGCATAACAACTAGTATAAAAATAAGTCACGTATTTTTAGAACCACAAAATTAAATATAATTATAAATACTATTTTCAAGGTAAACAACAGTATTAAAATATTTTGTTTAACCTTTGATGACATACTTTACAGAAAAATGATGACATGTTTATTACTGACTTGTTATCAATCAAAAACTGCCGAGTGAATTGAAATGGAGAAGTAATAAAACAAATTTGTCAATGTTATGACCTTGGGATAAAAATTAGCATAGAAACTTAAGTGGAGGAAAGGGTTTACCTAGCTAGTGCACCACCATAAAACAAATTAAAGCTTTGGTGATGACCAATCGTTTTTGTTTTCATTCTTTTCTACCTTTGTGTACTTGTCTTTTTGTGTCAGTCTCCACAACTAAAGTACCACAATAAGCATATTCGTCAATCAAGGTGCTAAATTTAATTAATTAATATAATCCTCTCTTTACTCATTAAATAACAGTTACTCTCGTTTTCATTCATCATAAAGATAACATTATTATTTTTAGTAATTGATGGACAAAGAGTTCTCTGTCTTGTATCTGAAGAGTTCCTTTTTGTGACGTTGCCCAGCCAACAACTTGAAGTTCTTAATTATTTCCACTATACGTAAGTAAAGTAATGATTGTTTGGATGGGCAATATGTTTGACTAGAAAGTAATCGGATACTTTCCGAGCAAATCAATCGAAAGAGATCGAGTGTAAATCGTAATCGAAGATAATAAGACCATAAGATATTCTCATTACCTTATTTGTAATTATTACCGTAGATGCGAGAGACAGAAGAAGAAGGTTCAAGAAGAAAATAAGAGTTTGTAATAATCACTTGTCCTCTTACAATGCTAGGATTCCCTTTATATAATAAAGGGTCCTCCCCGAAATATTAAAGAGTAGAAACGAAATGTACACTATTGGGGGGGGGGGGGTCGACATAATTATGGGGTCGCTCCTTCCGCTACCCTTAGGTCGTGTTTCTACCCTGGCTTGCACACGTTCGACGGTTGGTCATACCGGTGTAGGGACGTAGTTGGTCAAATTCTACCTCATACAGTTAGTCCCTCCGTTCATCGGGGTCGCCGCGAGGTACGTCTTCGATGGACGGAATCAACGCTTTCGTTCAGGGAGGGTTTGACCTCATCCAAAAGCCGTGATGTGACAGGTAGAAGACAAAATTGTCAGACCGTCGAAACGTAATACCTTTCCTTGGTATGATGTTAGCACTCACATGCGTCATCATTATGCCTATTCCCAAGGCAGCGCAACAGGTACTCTGGCGTCTGATTTCCCGCGTTGGCTCGAAATATGTCTCTTCGATTTTGGCGCCACCCAACCCTATAAATAAGAGAAGGGTTTAACCTGATGCAGATTTTGATCATTTGTAAGGAAAGTTCCATCCTCTCAAGAAACACATTCGTACTACTGCATTCCTCCGTTGTACCGCGTACGATTTTCTCTTGAACAGAAACCATGCCTAAATCTCGGCGGGTTTATGCGAGGGTTCCTGAAGTTTCTCCATCGAACATGACGCCTCCTTCCGGTGGTGGTGAGAGGGAGGAAGAAGGAAATATTAGCCCTCTTACAGTGGATATGTTGCTTCCGAAGCTTCTCCTATCCCGGAGTGATTTTAATAAATATTCTCCCGCGCAACCTCCGGAATTCTCTGAGTTGCTACAAGATCAGTTAGATAATCTTCGAGTCACGCACGACATACCCGCTCATGTGGAAATAGTTCCAGCTGAGAAGGATTACGTAGATGTTCATAGATCGGGGTATTGCACCTTTTAAGAATATCCATTCTTGATTGCCTACAGTCTCCCTATTCTCCCTTTGGCGGAGGAGCTCTGTCGCTTTTATAACATATGTCCATCTCAGCTTACACCATACACCCTAAAAATATGTCGGTTGCTGTCCAAATATGCGAAACTGGTCGGGTGCGAGGTCTCTGTCCACCATCTTTTGCAATTATTCAACGCTGGCTACCTGAGAGACACCATGCTACACTTGAAGAGCCGTGGTACAAAGGGGCTGGTGGTCAAGATGGATGACCAACCTAATCGCGGGTATTGGCGTATGTATTTCTACATTAGAACCGAGCACTTGGTTTCCAACCCTGTCGGGTTCCCAGAGAAGTGGAATTCGAAATGTGAGTATCTCCATTCACTGAACTCCCCGTTACTTGTGACTGTTACGGTTCTAACTTTTCCATTGCACCCATGGCTCACCCACCCCGGCTCGTCACCGGTATCAAGAAGTGGGTTGCCGACTTGTTGTCTTATGCGGAAGAGACTCGCACGTGGCCTGCTATCCTTCAGCTTTATGGCCCCACGCTTCAGGTAGATTTCGGGTATTTTTAACAGTTTTTGCAAGTTTCCCTGACTGGTTTATCTTCATGGCGACAGGATGAAGCGTTCCTAGGAGGAGGACGGTAGTACCTACTTCCGTGCGGTTCGGCGCCGCCTCAGATGCTCATGAGATATTCTGCGCGTCCATCCGAGGAGGCATCCCAATAGTTCCTTTACAGGGAGTCGCATCGGTTGCGACAATTATGAAAGAGTCGACGTCATGGGTACCAGCTCCGCAGCCCGTAGATGAGTCTCTTGAGGGCGAGAAATTGATGGAGACAAAGAGGCAGAGATGAGACATGCAAGGGGGTGGCTACAGAAGATGAAGGAAGTGGTGTGCCCCAACAAGTGCCCAGACCTATTTTTATGGCCGATGCCATCCTTTCTGGGAGGTCGGCCTATCAGAGGAGTACCGATGCCGATACCAATTCGACACGTGTCGCTGGGGGGGACTCGACAACCAACGTCGATAGAGTTGGCGGGGGAGTTGAGGAATCAGATTCCGAAATTGCCTAGGAGGATGTGGATGAGCTCGTGAAAGGCGTCACACATGTGGAAATGATGACGGACGTGTCCGACCATCGAATTGTGATTCCTGGGGTTTATAATTTGTTGCTGAACAGCGAACATGCCGCATCGGCCCTTACTTTGTTATGCGCCGCCCTTGAGAGCAAGACGCTCAGGGCCGTCAATGATGCGGAATTATCACTAAAAGGTCGCCGGCTTGGCTTTACAAGTAAACTTTTTATCTTTTGCGCATTGTAAGATTGGCTTGATGTGTGATTATTTCTATTTTTTGTTTCAGACCCTCATTTTGGAGGTGGAGCGGAGATGTCGTGAGCATAAAAAGACGGCTATCTTTGACAAGATGGCCAAAAAACATCGGCGGTACCGCTCCAAGCATCGTACGACAGTGGACCTTTTCCAGCAAGACCCCAAGTTTCGGGTGTTCCGCGACGGTCTCGAGCAGAGGTATTCCCAGCTATAATGTAGGTGGCTAAACTGGAGAAGACAGATAATGAACTAGTGAGGGCCGTGGAGCGTAACATCAAATTGGAAGCGCTCCTCAAGGTGAAAAATGATGAGCATGAGCTCAGTCAGGGGGTGGCGGCGGATAATGTCGATCTCAATCGTAGGGTAGCGGACTTGACCGTTGATCTTGAAGCCAAGGTGGTAGAAGTTAATGTTCTTAGGCAGGTTTTCCCCCCCGAGATCTGAGGACACGGTTCGACCTTCACAGCCTTCCTCATCTCGTCCTGCGTATGATCGGAATGGACGCCGTAACGCGCATGAGATGTGGGTTTTTGCGGAGGGCAAACTCGATATCTGTATGGAGTTTCACGCCGCGGGCTGGGCGACAGAAGATGAAGTCCAGGCGCGGCTGTGCCAGGCTCGTACTTCTCGTGAAGCCTGCGGATACAGTTCTGACTACCCTGATCGGGAAGGTTGCACCTTTGGGGATGTTGATCAACTAGACTATGAATCTTGGTATAATGAGGTTTATCGCCTGAGAGATGATAGGCAAGATGATGAGTAGCCCTGAATTTGTACATGTTTTGTTATTATTTTTTGGAGTGTATTGGGGCCCTTTCGCGGGATTGAATGTAGATATTTTTTGCAGTGATATATAAACTGTATTTTTGTCGTTATTTTTCTCTGATCGTTCTTTTTATTTTTTGGTACCTAGCCTCTGTTGGGGTGGTATTTATTGTTTGATAAAAACGTCGTCGCGACTTGAGCGGGGTCGAAACGATGTCGACGGCCTCAGCCACTGGGGTATTTATTTGGCCATCGTCGGAGCGGTCACTGTGGTGAGAGAATGAGATCTATGGCCTTAGCCATCAGGATATTGCTTCGGCTGTCGTCGAAGTACTATCCGTCGTAACCAAACTGGGTCAAACCCTGATGATGGACTTAGCCAATAGGAGGTTACTTCGACTGTCGTCGAAGTGCTATCTGTCGTGGTCAAACTAGCTTGAGCTCGATGTCGATGGCCTTAGCCAATACGATGTTGCTTCGACTGTCGTCGAACTGGGTTGAGCCTAATGTCGATGGCCTTAGCCAATAGGATGTTGCTTCGACTGTTGTCGAAGTGCTATCCGTCGTGGTCGAACTGGGTCGAGCACGATGTCGATGGCCTTAGCTAATAGTATGTTGCTTCGACTGTCGTCGAAGTGCTATCCGTCGTGGTCAAACTGGGTCGAGCCTGAGGTCGATGGCCTTAGCCAATAGGATGTTGCTTCAACTGTCATCGAAGTGCTATCCATCTGGGTCGAACTGGGTTGATCCTGATGTCTATGTCCTTAGCCAATAGGATGTTGCTTTGACTGTCGTCAAATTGCTATCCGTCGTGCTCAAACGTGGGTCGAGCTCGATGTCAATGGCCTTAGCCAATAGGATGTTGCTTAGACTATCGTCGAAGTGCTATCCGTCGTGGTCAAACTGGGTCGAGCCCGATGTCTATGACCATAGCCAGTATGATGTTGCTTCGACTGTCATCGAAGTACTATCTGTCATGGTCGAACTGGGTCGAGCCTGACGTCGATGGTCTTAGCCAATAGGATGTTGCTTCGACTGTCGTCTAAGTGCTATTCGTCATGGTCGAACTAGGTCGAGCCCGATGTCGATGGCCTTAGCCAAAAGGATGTTGCTTCGGCTGTCTTCGAAGAGCTATCCGTCGTGGTCGAACTGGGTCGAGCCTGATGTTGATGGCCTTAGCCAATAGGATGTTGCTTCGACTGTCATCAAAGTGCTATCCGTCGTGGTTGAACTGGGTCGAGCCCGATGTCGATGGTCTTAGCCATTTGTCGATTTTCATATGGCCTTAGCCGTTTGTCGATTTTCATATGTTGGAGAATTACGTTTATATAATGAAGAGGCTTCTGTACAATGGATAATTGTCTGTACAATGTAGAGTTTTGTCTATACAATGGAGATTTAACTAGTGTGGTCCCTTCATTATATTGGCCCAGAGATCGTGTCGACTGGCTTATGTGATGAACTCGCGCTCAGATACCGCCATGTATCCCTTTTGCCTCCTCTTTAAAAACTTCCCCGAGAAAACCCAACTAGGACAAAACTCGGGTGAGGGAAAAAGAGTACAACTAGGGAGACACCTTTCAGAAGTGGAAGTATTTGAGGTGGGCGACGTTCCAGTTGTTTTGGAGTGTCTTTTCTTCCGTTGTTTCCAATTGGAATGCTCATGTGTTTGTTGCTGCTGTGATTTTGTATGGTCCATCCCAGTTGGTTCCCAATTTTCCTTCACCCGGATCTCTTGACGCCAATATTTTGGCTTTGAGGACGTAGTCGCCCACTTTAAGTGGTCTTATTTTGGCTGTCTTGTTGTAATATCTTTCTGCTTGCTGTTTCTGGGCCGTCATTCCTATATGGGCCATGTCTCTTCGTTCTTCGTCTTCATCCAGATCTTGCAATCTGCTTTCGTCGTTTTCTGCCCTGCTGGTATATGAATATCTCAGGCTTGGCTCCCCGATTTCAACGGGTATGATCGCGTCGGTCCCCTAGACCAGTGAGTACGACGTTTCTCCCGTGCAGGATTTGGGTGTCGATATGCCCACAATACTTCAGGTAGTAATTTGGGCCATAACCCTTTAGCTTTCTCGATCTTCTTTTTTAGTATGTTTAATATTGCTTTATTGGAGGACCCGGCTTGGCCGTTGGCGGCGAGGTGATACGGAGTGGAACCGCTTAATGTGCCACTTCTGGAAGAACTCTGTTGTCTTCTTACCAATGAGCTGGGGGCCATTGTCACAGCTGATTTCTTTGGGGACTCTGAAACAACATATGATTTTTTCCATACAAAGGCGATGACTTCCTGTTTGCGTATCTGTGCGTACGCATTTGCTTCCACTCACTTGGAAAAATAATCAGTCAAAACTAAAAGAAAACGTACCTTTCCTCGTCCTGTTGGTAGAGGACCGATTATATCCATTCCCCACTTGATGAAGGGCCATGGTGAGGTAACAGAATGGAGAAGCTCCCCTGGTTGGTGTATCATGGGGGCGTACCTTTGGCATTGTTCGCACCTTCGAACGTAATCTGCCGCCTCTTTTTTCATAGTAGGCTAGTAATAATCGGCTCGGATGATACATCACACAGAGGCACGATTACCTGTATAAGCAACGCAGTGACCTTTGTGCACCTCTTCTAATACTTGTCTCATTTGATGCGGCCCGAGGCACTTAGCGAGGGGGCCGCCAAACGTCCTCTTGTAGAGGTCATGATTTATCGGGCAGCTTGTACGCAGAGCTTCATGGCTTCTTTTTTGTCGCGTGGGAGTGTTCCGTCCTGCAGATAGGATACAAACTAGGTGCGCCAATCCCAAGTAAGGTTTAAAGAGAGTACCTCGACATGATCGATGGCCGAATGAAGGAGGGTGACCACAATTTCTTTGCTGATATTATTGGTGGCCACGGCTAGTTTTGCTAAGCCATCTGCCTCGATATTTTGTGCCCTCGGGATTTGCTCGAAGCGGCATTCGTCGAATTCAGGCATCAGCTTGCGTATTTCTGATTGGTAGTTTTGTAGCCTTTGTTATTTAATCTGGTAAGTCCCGGTGACTTGATTTTCTACGAGTTAGGAGTCACAGTGGTGAATGAGTCGACGGGCCCCGTATTTGATGGCTAATTTCATACCTGCAATCATAGCCTCATACTCGGCCTCATTGTTAGTCATCTCGGGGCATCGTATGGACTGGCGAATTATTTCACCCGTGGGGACTTCGAGGACGAGTCTCAATCCCGATCACGAGGCATTCGTGGCACCGTCAGTATAGAGAGTTTATAGGTCAGTGTGGGTGGCGGCGCGGAGGGCCTCTTGCTCCACCTCTAACAGTATCTCTGCGTTGAAGTCAGCGATAAAGTCGGCAAGTACCTGCGACTTAATGGCAGTTCTTGGGTGATAGGATATGTCATTCTCGCTGAGATCTATGGCCCATTTTGCGAGCCTACTCGAGAGTTCGGGCTTATGCATGATGCTTCTCAGGGGGAAGATTGTTATTACTTTTATGGGATGACACTGAAAATAGGGTCTGAGCTTTAGTGAAGCTACGACCAGTGCGAGCCAATTTCTCGAGGTGTGGATACCGTGTTTCGGCATCTACTAAAGTTTTGCTAATATAGTAAATAAGAGATTGCGTACCTTTATTTTTGCGGACCAAGACTGTGCTGATAGCAACTTCGAACACTGCCAGGTACACTAGCAAACACTCGCCCAGGTTTGCTTTGATGAGTAACAGTGGCGAAGATAGATATGCTTTTAGTTTCCTCAAGGCCTCGATGCATTCCTTGTTCCACTGTAACCCATGGTCCTTCCTCAGTACGTTGAAGAACTTATGGCATCTGTCGGAGGACCGCGAGATGAATCTTGATAGGGCAGCTATTCGCCTCGTCAATTTCTGTACCTACTTCTTGTTGTTCAAAGCCTCGGGTATTGCGTCTATGGCTTTGATCTGATCCGGGTTGACTTCGATACCTCATTGTGATATGAGAAAACCTAGGAATTTTCCCGAGGCTACGCCGAAGGCGCACTTTTCTAGGTCTAACTTCATCCCGTACTGCCTCAATATTTCGAAGGCCTCTTGCAAATGATCGATGTGGTCCTCCTTTTTTGCTGACTTTACTAGCATGTCATCGATGTAAACCTCCATAGTCTTGCCTAGCTGTTCCTTGAACATCTTGGTGACCAACCTTTGATACGTTGCTCCCACGTTTTTGAGTTTGAAGGGCATCACCTTATAGCAGTACATCCCTTGGTGGGTGATGAAAGTTGTCTTCTCTTGATCCTCTTCGGCCATCTTAATCTGGTTGTAGCCGGAGTAGGCATCTAATAAACTTAGTAGTTCTTGACTTGCAGTTGCGTCAATCAGCTGGTCGATGTGGGGCAATGGGAGCGAATCTTTTGGGCATGCCTTGTTCAGGTCGGTGAAATCCATGCACATTCTCTATTTCCCGTTTTTCTTTTTAACCATGACGATATTAGCGACCCATTGCGGGTATTTTGATTCTCTAATAGAACCGTTGGCTAGTAACTTGTCCATTTTTTCACTGACCGCCTCGTTGATTGCGATATTGAATTTCCTTCTCATCTGCCGTACGGGCGGATATAGTGGGTCGACATTCAGCTTATGAGTGGTGATGTCTTTTGGGATTCCTGGCATGTCTGAATGAGAGAAGGCAAATAAACCTGCGTGGTTAGTTAAGAATTCATGGTACTTACTTGGGTCGGAGAGATTGTGCCCGATGTAGGCTTTTTTTGAATGGTCGGTATCATCCAACTGGACCGGGTCGAGGTCCTCGACTGTCACTTTGCACGCTTCTACGAAATCTGGGTCCTTGATGGCTTCTGCTGTCAGGTTGATTTTAGTTCCCAACATGGCTGATTGATATGCCTCCGCTCTTGCTCCTTTTAGTTACTTGGTATGTGTATGGTCTTGGGCGATCCGGTAGCATTCCTGAGTGGTGCGTGGATCGCCCCAAATGCTAAATACTCTCCACGGGGTGGAAAATTTTATTACTTGGTAGAAGCTCGAGGGGACGGCTCGCATGGCGTGTACCCAAGGACGCCTTATAATGGCATTGTAAGCCGTTTCCTGATTCATGATGTGGAATGTGGTTTCCAGCGTAACCCCCTGCTAAGACTGACAATGATATCTCTCTGGAGGTTCTCTCCACTGCATTGTTAAAACCTGTTAGTGTTATGCAGCGTAGTATTATCTTATCTTCGAGTCTCATTTGCATGAGGACCCTTGGATGGATAATACAAGCGCCGCTCCCGTCATCCACCATAGTTCTCTTTACAACAGTATCAGCGATACGTAAAGTTATAACTAAAGCATCATAGTGAGGAAAAGACAAACCATCGGTATCACACTTATCGAAGGTGATACTATCTTCGAAGTCGTCATACCACTCGTGAGTGATCGTGCGCTTCAGCTTGTGTGTGGTGGTGAACTTTACGTGGTTGATTGTTGAGTCGTCGTCACCACCGACGATCATTTGTATGGTGTGTGCTGTAGAAGGTGGTCTCGGTGGTTCTTGAGACTGGTCGCGTCCTCTGGCGAAATTGGCCTTTCCCTTATCACTAAGCAGCTCCTTCAAGTATCCTTGGTTCAGCATTCTGACCACCTCCTGTCGTAGACCTATGCAATCTTCGATCTTGTTTCATCTTTCCAGATGGAATTCGCACAGGACGTTCGACCTCCTTGCACTAGGATCTGATTTCATTTTCTGTGGCCACTGCACCTTTGTGCCCAGCTTCTCCAGTGCATACACTATTTCTGAAGGAGACACACAAAAGTTATGAGTAGATAATAATGGGGGCATACCTCTTTCATTTCGAAGTGGGGAGACATGTCGCTGCACGGTGTCTGGGTGTCTCGGAGGGGGTGGATTGAGAGTCCTGACATAGGGATGATGCCTATCTTTGTTGAAGTGTGGGGGTTGTTCCCATCGTCCATCGTTTCGTCGATCCCTTCTTATCTCTGAATGCATCGACATTAGTCATTGGGTTGGACCGTTAAGATCGTCCTCGTCTGCTCTTACTTCGGCGCAGTAAGCATTGTGGATCTCTTCCCATGTGGTGGGGGGTACTTCATGAGTCGGCTGAGCAGCTTCTTGGTCGCTTTTGAACCGTCTCCGTTTAGCCCATTCTGGAAATCTGCGACTGCCATTCCTTTCGATACGTTTGGCAAACCCATTCTTAACTTGTTGAGTCGGGCCAAAAAGCCCCTGAGTCTTTCACCTGTTGTTTTCCTGACGGCAAAGATATCGTTGACCCTAGCTTCGGCCTTCTTTTCTCCTGCATGAGCGGTGGCGAATTTGTCTGCCATCTCTTCGAACGTCGATATTGATCTAGCTGGTAGTTGAGAATACCACGTTAACGCCCCTCCTATTAAAGTTTCTCCAAACTTTTTCAGCAGCATGGACGACACTTGTTCTTTGGATAAGTCATTGCCTTTTACAACAGTCACGTAATGGATCAGATGGTCTTCGGGATCAGTAGTCCCGTCATATATTCTCAAGTATGGTGCCATCTTGAAGGTTTTTGGAATCGGGTGAGGGGCAACTTCCTCACTATATGGTTGTTCGACGAACCTTCCCACGTCGGGTTTCGGCAGTAGCTTAGGGGCGCCAGGAATTTTGTCTACTCTTTCCTGGCGCTCTTTCATTTGATCACGAAGCGCTTTGTTCTCATTCTCCATTTCTTCCATTTTCTTAAGGATGGTTGTGAGTGCACCATTGCTTGTGTCGATATCGATGTGAGCGTTGTTTGTTCTTACAACACCCGACTCGCCGGTGTTGGTTGTGACATCTACTGTCGTCTTCATTCTTGCTTCTCTTTCTGCCATTGTTGGTTTCTAAGGGTTATGAAGAACAGTGATTGTTGGTTTTGATATCCTAGGTGTGAACTATGATTTCGATTGCCAAAATCCCCACAGAAGGCGCCAAATTGTTTGACTCAAAAGTTATCGAATACTTTCCTAGCAAATCAATCGGAAGAGATCGAAGGTAAATCGTAATCGAAGATAATAAAACTCTAAGATATTATCAATGCCTTATTTGTAATAGTTACAGTAGATGTGAGAAAGAAAGAGAGAGAGAGAGAGAGAGAGAGAGAGAGAGAGAGAGAGAGAGAGAGAGAGAGAGAGAGAGAGAGAGAGAGAGAGAGAGNCGAGAAGAAAATAAGAGTTTGTAATAATGACTTGTCCTCTTACAATGTTAGGACCCCCTTTATATAATAAAGGGTCCTCCTCTAAATATTAAAGAATAGAAACGAAATGTACACTATTGGAGGGGGGGGAGGGTCGACGAAATTATGGGGTCGCTCCTTCCGCTACCGTTAAGTCGTGCTTCTACCGTGACTTGGGCACGTTCGGCAGTTGGTCAAACCGGTTTAGGGACGTGGTTGGTCAAATTCGACCCCATATAAAATACTTATCTTTTTTTTTATTCGGTATATAATTAATTGTTTTCCCTATTACTATGAGAAACTATTTGTTAGATCGTAGTAGAAGACAATAAAGAAGATAAGACTAATGTTTCACTACTTCTTTGAATAATAAAGAGATTTTTACATTCCTATGCCACATAAGAAAACTTATTACCCTCAATGTTTAAGGTTTGACTTAATTACACTTAGCATACCAAATTACTAATTCTATACCATAATTAAGTAAGGGTATAACTAATTATATATTTTTTACTCCTTAATTAAAGAAATCTGCACGTTTCTCTCTCCTAACCCCTCAGTCTAACCCACGTTTTACTCATACCCACGTTCTTTTTACCATTTTCCATGTTCTGAAACCAAATTCTACCTCTAAATTCACAGAAAATTGAAGAAACCTTTCAACAAAGTTGGTTCCCCATTTCACCCCAGTTGAAGTTCATCAATGAAGAACAACAAATTTCATCAAAATTAAAGTCAAATCTTCAAAGTTCATACACACATTTACCTTCAGCTTCAAATTTTCTCAATGAAGAAGAACAAACCTTCAAAGAGACAAGAGAGCATCAATTCCACCATTGACAGCCACTAAAAATCTTTGAAGATTTCAATTCAAAATAGAGTTTTTAAAAATCATTATTTATTTTGATTGGGTGTTGTTGAAAATAATTGGAAATATGTTTTGGAGTTTGTATCTCAATTTTGAGGGGTTTTGGTGAAGATTTAGAGTTGGTTTTGGCTGAATTTCAGATTGAAACTCAAGAAGAAGAAGAAGAAGAAGAAGAAGAAGAAGAAGAAGAAAAGGCATGACATACATTATATTGCAGCAATTGTAGATAAATTATAGAATAATTATAGATAAATTATAGACTGTTTTTTGCAGAAGATTTTGTAGAAGTTTTAGTCGTTTTGGATTTGTGAAAACAGAAAACAATGCGTCTATAATCAGAATACAGATAATCTACAATTTATTTACAAAATATCTACAAAGTGGATACATTAAATTTTAATATCCCAATTCTCATTTCAATTGTAGCATAATTGGCATTTTCGACATAATTGTGTTTTTTGCAGAAGATTTGTAGAAGTTTTAGTCGTTTTTTATTTGTTAAAACAGAAAATAAAGCACCTACAATTAGAATACAAATAATCTATAATTTACCTACAAAATATCTACAAACTGGGTACATTAAATTTTTATATCCCAATTCCCATCCAATTGTAGCATAATAGTAATTTTGACATAATTACGTTTTTCAGAAGATTTGTAGAAGTTTTAGCCGTTTTTTATTTGTGAAAACAGAAAATAAAGCATCTACAATCAGAATACATTAATATACAATTTCTACAATATGTCTTCATCTTCTTCTTCGAGTTTCAATATGAATTTCAGTCAAAACCAAGTCTAATCTTCACCAAAACCCCTCAAAATTGAGATATGAACTCCAAACCATATTCCCGATTATTTTTAACAACACCTAATCCAAACAAATAATGATTTTTGAAATCCAAATTTGAATTCAAAGCTTTCAAGCTTTTTAATGGCTATCAATGGTGGAAAATATCTGGAAGAATATTTACTTCCATAATTGTAGTGCGCCTAAATAGGAATATCTAGAAGAATATGATTTGATATGATTTACGCCAAATCTTTTTTAAATATTTTGTTCCTCAATTTTAGCTCGACAAATTAGGAAGATTCAGCTACTATTAATTAGTATTTAATGATTGGTATAATAACTGTAGAAAAAATATAGACATGGCGGGTAAATTAGAAACTATGCACATTTTTTGGTAATAAGGTTTCATATATGATATAGGAAATAAAAAATCTCAAGAAGAAATGCGGTTAAGAAAATTATGCATTGATTGAAGCGATATGAAGAAACTAGTGGGCCAGGTTAGCTGGGAAATGGACTGGATCAATCTGGGACCGATAAGGGGAGGAGGGATGGGCTTAAGGAGGACGGGATTGGAAAAATTGGACTGGCGCTCTATTTGGTTGCCCCCATTTAACTTATACTCATTTTTTTAATTTTTTTAAACTTATACTCACTTATTAAACAACTTTAAATATTTTTCTACTCTTTCTTCTTCTTATTCTTTGGGTGACAATGATTTTATATGGTGTTTGTGAAGTTATTTTAAGGTAATTTATGATACCTTACAGTGTTGAGCTGTTATGGCGCTTTATTTGTACTATTGCTTAGAGTTTATTCTTCTTCTTTTTCTTAATTGCAAAATGGTTTCAATAGATTTATTGTTGTTTTGACAAATTGATGATTGTCGTTTGTTCTTAATGATATTTGGAGGTGATATGTTTCAAATTTGAGCTTATTTGGAGTTGATTTAGGTATTAAATCGTATATTGAATTGTTATAATTCGAGAACAAATTTCTGTTTCTGGACAATTTGCACTTCAGGTCTACTTGGGTTTAAGTGCATGAAAACGTTGAGTGCATTTCAGACATTTTGGCCTTAAGTGCATCTGAAGTGCAATTTTCACTTTAGACTTATTGGCCTAGGTGTAGGAAAAATATTTGTTGTACTTCAGACCTTTTGTCCTTAAGTGCATCTAAAGTGTAATTTTTCACTTCGAACTTATTAACCTTAAGTGCACGAAACCATTGGTTGCACTTCAGAACTATTTGGCCTTAAGTGCATTTGAAATGTAATTTTTTCACTTCAGGCTATTTTTTTTCAACTTCAGATTCGATAAGTCTCAAGCTAATCGTAAAATGGGTAGGCTTGCAGTTTTTTTTTTGTTGCAAAGTTAGTATAAGTTTAATTATTACCCCAAAATCGGGTGTAGATGCAAATGCTCCGACGAGGTTCGAGGGGCGAATGGCACAAATAGCCACTAAAAGCAGTGGCTTTTAATTTAAAGCCACTGTTTTCAATGTATTTAGCTTTTAGCCACTCCTTTAATAAATTTATACCTGACTGGACGAAAATACCCTTATGGTATAACTTATACCTACGCTAACCGGTAGCTACACAAAACAAACTGAAGCGAGAAGCACCAGCAGCAGCGGCGATCAATTGAAGAACACCATTTTTCTTCTAACTTCAAAATTCAGCTTTCTAATCGAAAAAAACGACATAGATAAATAGTAAGTTATACTTTCATGTGTTTCTATCGTTTTTTATATCCCTATAGTTACACTTTTTTAGATCTGTATTTATTTGATTATATTTGGTTTTTTTTTTTGAATTTCTGGATTAATAAAGTTAAGGACATCGCCTCTTATGATAATTCTGTATTCCGGATATAGTGTATTCATCTTGGAAATTGAATTCAAAAATTAAGAACACAATGTCCTTAACTTTGATTCTACTGGCCACATTTTGCAAATTTAATTAAAAAACTTAAGGAGACAATGTCCTTCAAATTGTTGTTGTTCTTCTGTATACAAATTTCTGTAGCTTGAATTTCAAATTCTATTTTTTAATTTCTGGTTCAAAAGTTAAGGACTGGCAGTCCTTAACTTTTAGTTCCATGTTTAAATGTTAAGGACTGGCAGTCCTTAACTTTTAATTCCATGGTTAAAAGTTAAGGACTGCCAGTCCTTAATTTTTAATTCCATGTTTTAAATATTAAGGACTTGCCAGTCCTTCACTTTTAATTCCATATTTAAATATTAAGGACAGACAATCCTTAAGTTTTAATTTCTGGATTAAAAGTTAAGGATTGCAGTCCTTAACTTTTAATTCCATGTTTAAATGTTAAGGACACGCAATCCTTACATTGGTCTTGCACTTACAGAATGCCTTTTCTTAATTATACAAAGATTGATTTATAACGTATGTTCTGTGTTTCCTATTCTCTTGACTTGCAGGATGGAAACAATATGCATAATAGTTGCTTTTAATGATAGATGGACTGAAGACTATAATTATCTTGATCATCAAACAAAGCTTTTCCTAGCACCTGAGTCAATTCGGTTTGAAGATTTCATTAAACAGATTTTTGAGCTTATTGAATTGGATAGAGAAAAGTTTGAAGTAGTGATATGGTTTGATATTAACCTTGGAACGAGCAAAGGAATGCTTGTATCCAAAGATTTAGATCTTCACACATGTATAGAGTTGCTAAAAACTCATTCACTCTTCAAAGGCTGTCATTTCATAGTTGATATTTCAGAAAGAGTTTTTGCATCAACAAGCAAGGAACATGTCAACACAGAAACTCAACATGACAATCAAGAGCGATGCCAACAGATAGTTGAAATAGATATGGTTGAACCTCAAC